>LQRL01164164.1:3602-16636 GCA_001703475.1 Hydroides elegans
CCCATATGGAATATAATTCAGTGGCTATAAAGATAAAATTTAAACCAATTTCTTATTTATATTTTTAAACAATATATTTTGATTCCTATATTACTTTTTATAAATTACAAATAGTGTGTTTCTCATATTTGAGTTCAAATGAACTAATTGACAGGCAAATGAAAACATATTAGATGTTAATTTATACATGTGTGCATATTTTGCTAGAAAACTCGTCAGAATAGCATTCTGTAACAAATGACTTGAAGAAAGATAGCCATAAAATCAGGTTCATACAGCTTTATATATGTATTTATAAAATCGGATATGAACACAGAAATATATTGTTATAACAATAAGAAAAGGTTATTTTACACCATCGTTGAGAGTATGGAGAGTAATAAATCACATGTGTTTTTGAAATAATATTTTTGTAAAGAAAGAGGCGCGCGCTTTTACACAAAGTGCCGAAATTTTTGTATCCTCATTTATTACTTGCAAAATATACGAAAGGATAAAGCACTGAGTGTATATGTCATACATGTTTAATGTATATGAATTAAGACATTCTTCTTTTAAAAGCAATCAATGTACATCAAAAGCTATGTTTAAATAAAATTTGACAAATTCTTGTTATATGTGACTGAAATTACCGCAAGCATACTTGTTTATTATTCTAAGCCATTGGATCAGTATAAGTAATTCCTACATATTTGTGTAACAGGAATTCCACTGTATACATTGTTTATTGGTAAAATGATATTAATCAAATTATTAAGTTGTTTTATAACTACATTACAACACAACATGACGTCGGAGCTTATTCAAATATGTTATAAAAACGAAATTGAAAAACTAAGGATGTACTTTAATACAACAAATAATTGAGATGCAATCAACAATTTGTATGAATGGCCGGGATTTGCGAACAGAGGAACTGTGCTTAGCTATGCATGTTTTTGGAACACCCATGACTTTGTAGATGTCTAGCTAAAGAATGGTGCCGACCCCGATAAAAGAAGATCGTCTCGGAAATTATGTAATTCATGATGCTTGTCATAGCGGTATTGATGTCTATGCCAAAGTGAAAATGCTCGTAGACATGAACGCTGATAATTTTCATAGAAGAGACAATTTTGGCGCAACGACCATTTTGTATGTAGCATGCATTAGAAGTCTGAAATATCTCATTCAAAACGGCACAAATATCAATGACGTCGATCATTATGGGAAATCTGCATGATACTTGACATCCTTCCGCGGTATAGTTAAAAACATAGATCTGTTGTTGACAAATGATGCTGATACTAATTTAGGTGATATTAACAGACACACTCCACTTCACGTCGCAGCATATGCTGGCAATTAAGCTGTTATAAAAGACCTCGTGGTTTCCCCATACTGTGATATTGGTCGATAGAATAACAATGGTGATACTGCTTTAGACATAGCACGGTCGAAACCATTGTCACATAAGCAGTACATATCTGTGATTGAATATCTAAACCATGTCGTTGCAAATAAGAATGGACGTGGACCTACAGTAAATATAACTCTGATGAAACAAGAATATCTCTATTACAATTTGATTAATCCATTTTTTCTTTATAATAAACATCATTATGATATGAAAATACACTTTCAGTCTAACACTGATTCAATTAATCAAAAGTTATATATATTTTTTTTACATAGGAATATGATATACATATTCTGAGGCTATTCATGTTATCCTCACATTTGATATGTGTTTTTGGAAGTAATGATAATCTAGTCCCAACTTAATATAATGTATGATATATGTCATGCATTAATTCGTTATTTTAACCATCCTTTCTTTTAATACTAAAAGTCACCAACTGATTGTAATTGTTAATTGAAATAGATAAAAAAAACCTTGGCGATGTATAGATTAAAATAAACAGTATAAATAAGCTTATATAAATTCAATTATTAAGTCTTTAAACTCAACGTTGTTTAGTTTTGTAGTCTGTAAGTATTTAAAAACAAATTTCATTTAATAATGTATGATGAGCACGGACCCCTTTTATTCTTCATGTCTTATTCGTCATCCACGCATCACATTATTAGCACTAGAAACAATTAGCGATGTTAGCCTGTGTGATACAAAATTTGTTTTGTGTTTATATTATTTCATTTGATTCATCCCCAAAAACAAACACTTTTTTGCCTGAATTATGAGTTTTCATATAAATAATATGAGTTCGATATGTAAGGCTAGCAGCACATACCGGATTATGATGGGTGGTCACAAAGCAAGCTAAACAAAAATGATTATTTTTATGATTTCCTGTGTATCAACTGCTTGATCGAAGTCTTCACAGATTGGCGAGTATATCACCATGTTCGAACGCTGTGGAGAGGGCCTCGGCCAGTACACTTTTGACAAATAAGAGCTGCAGGATTAAGCGGCCGCCGCATAAAAAATAGTTTATATATTTAATTTATGTATTGGCCAATAACGTGATTGTGAATTGAAAACTTCGAAGATTTTATCTTTTAAAGAGATCAATTGATATTATATCACAAAAGTATCAATGAATGTATGTTTATATGGCCTGATAGAGAAAAAATGGCATTGGTCAAAATGGAATATCATAAATAGTGACATTAGAAACTCTACGTCGCTCTTACTGTTCGAGAAGAAGCTAAAGACGTTCTTATTTCAACAAGCGTACGGTTTTAATCGAAGATAAATATCTAGTCAATTAAATGTTTTAGGAATATAACAATATATATATATTTTAGTATGAGTATTAAGTATGTTTTATAGCTATGTGATGTCATTCTCTATTGCTATGTATATCATTCACGTAAAACCCTTTGATCAAATGTTGAATAAGGGCTTTATAAATAAATGCTATCATTATTTAAAACAAAATATGTACAAAATACATACAGTCACGTTTGCTTGCAAATTGCATATTCACCTAAGGATGCATTTAGATACTCTTTGACAACTACTTGTACTTAAGACGATTGTTCACCCAATACGAATAAAAAGTGATTTATTATAGCTTATATCACGCGTTTATTTAGAAAACAAATATTTGCCTTTACAAAATATATCCATTTGAATACTGATTTCTTTACCTATATGTTTTATAACGCCTTTTTTCTACAACGCGCCATGATAAAATAGAAATGCGAACAATATTATAAAATTTTAGGAATTACAACCCTCTGAACTTAGTCAAAATTCATGTTTTATTGCGCTTAGGGTGGGTGTCTTGTAGAAAATACATGGCCATCACTGGACGTGCATAGAGTTTTTTTCTCTTCATATTCAATACAAACAAGTATTATAGATGTGCAACGTTAGCCATTAAGTTTGATCGGTCACAAATTGTCAAAAATACAGCTTTATTTGGTGTCTTGTGAACGTCAGATCTTTATAAATGAAGTGGTTACAAGTTTTTTCTGTTTATCTAGCTTCTAACGAAGGTTTTTTAGTTGAGTCGGCCAAAAAATGTCGAAAGATTACGCGCATAGCTTGATGTCATCAGCCAAGAAGGAATGTTGTGAGAATGGTTGTCAGAACGACGTTGTGAGAAAGACGTTGTGAGAGAGAAATATTGTGAGAAAGACGTTGTGAGAAAGCCATTGTGAGAGAGATATTGTTATGGGTAAGACAAAACAAATTGATTTGACTGTCGCCATAATTAACATTATGGAGCCCGCATTCTAATCGACGAATATGGTTTCAGATGTTTTTCTGTCTTGCTCATATTTGAAATTATAGGGGTAATGCCCGAGAGGGTGAGTGTCCAGGGGGTGACCGTCAGGGGAGCAATGGTCATGGGGGTAATGGTAGGGGGTGACCGCTGGGGGGGATTTTTCAGATGGCGTTCCATAGCAAACACTGAAATCCCCGTCATCATTCCATCGCCATATTACATCTAATACCCCACAGCAGCCTGGTTACCAAGGCAGCATACCTTTGCTTGACAACAAAGAAGAGAAACTCGTATCGCCCGGAGTATGGAAGACCATTTCCTGGCCAACTATGAGGAAGTGAGCATTCACAAACTGAGCGGCCAGCTGGGAGAGTTGATGGTAAGGCATCCGGTTTCACTTTTGGTTTTCAAGTTTTTCTCGATTTGACGGTTTAACTTTCAATTTCGATTTCGTCATGTTAATTATCTTGAATAGAATATTAAGTTCAATGTACATGTTGCAGAAACGCCTGTTTCGATTTCTTTAAAGCTTTTATCATGAATGACAAATCAGTCTTTATATTGCCTTCCCCTCTTACTCTACCTTTTGATGACAATTATATTTATAGCTATCGTATTGGAAGGATGTTCCCTCTAGGGATCCAGATTAAAATATCAGATATATATTGCCCAAATATGCAAAGAAAGGTTATCGTTAAAGCTCAATGATCAACTTAATGTCAATGAATGATTAAATCTTATAATTTGATTAATAATTTAATTTGATATGTGAATTAGCTATAATAACCCAATTCGTTTATTTTCTAAAGGTCCACCAGCCGTGCGTGCGCACCCACTCCGGCGACAGCGGCTTCGTGACCGAATCGGACGGTAGCCATGACAACATCGACGCCGCCATAAGCGCTATAGCCGAAGAGGACGAAACGAACTCAGATCCACAGGGCTCGAACTCGCGACCTGGCGCCGCAGCTGAAATGCAGTCGAAAACGGGTTCTAGTAACAGCAACGTGACGTCACCCAAACCCGGGAGCGGGACTTCGAGTACTGTTTCGAGATCCGAAATGGATACGGAGCAAAGCAACCGCGACAGTAGTCCCCCGGTGGATAAATTAAGCGCCTCAAATGTTAACAGTAATTCTAGCCCTGTGTTCGTTGAAACTAGTCCTGCAGTGAGTCGCAGTAGCAGCTTGAAAAAGACGCCAAAGGGAAGCATTAATAAATCAACGGATAATAATTCTAGTCAAGGTCCCCCGCCCTATACTAGTCGAAGCGTATCCTTCTCCAACATCGAAACGGAACATCATTATGACAACCGTTTATCGGATACAGACAATGAAGCGAAAGACGCTAGTGGTTACCATGAAAACGAGGGATTAGCAACAGGATCCCCCATTGTAACGAACTCCAACAATCAAGCCCACATGACAATGCAATGTTAACCTGTGATACGTGCCATAAACAAAATGACGAAACAGTGACGTCACAGTTGAGTTCAAATTCTAATAACGTGACCCATTCTGTGAGCCAATCAAATCATTCAATGGATGCCACTACAAAACAAATGTGATATCAGAATCTAATAATGAAACTAGATTTTCCAATGAATCAAATGTGACATCGTATCGTAATGGCTCTGAAACATGTCGAAATACTGCAGTTATAGTGAACCCTCCGAAATCCAGTCATTCGCTCAATGGGAACAACCACATGGATAGTTTCTCTGGTTCCCCTTACGCGAATGATTCATCCCATACTTCTACGAACTCCGTCCTTGGATATACTCACAAACAAAATCTAAGCCATCATTCCATACCGGAAGAGCCGGTTGCCTTAGAAACGGTTGTTGACGGTGCCTTGGATACGAAATCGGACTCAACGCAATTGAGTGTCAAGGAATTACCTAGCAACGATAGTGCTACCTTAGCAACGAGTGGTGATGTCGGCGAGACGGGATTGGTGAAGAAATCATCTTGGTTGCTAAGGCTGTTTGAGTCGAAGCTCTTTGATATGGGATGGCAATTGCATACTTGTTAAACTCGAAAGAACATGGCGTTCAAGCTTATATAGGTGGGTTATAATTAGCAAGTTGATTTATGTACGTATAAACCCAAGTCAGGGACGTCAAAATAATGTCTATCTTTAGGTGTATGGAGGAATCGCTGAAGTGTAATGAAAAATAAAAGAAGAAAACAGTAGAGAATGGTATAGAATCATGCACAGGGGCGCTTACTTCTTGAGACTTAAGTCTTTAAGGATATCGATAAATATTAAGGATAACCTAACAATGTGTTTTGTATTTTGACCCCGTGTTATATCCAAGTGCTTCAAAGACCTTTGATGGTATACTTTTTCAATCGCTTTTCCCCGTCCCCGAGATCAAAAATACTCTCTTCCATTCACACCAAGTTAAAATATCGAGCTTTGTTTGAAAAAGATATGTGGAAGCTTTTGAAATTACTTAAAGCTAATAAGTATACTCTGCTCAATGGCACACCTATACTATTGAAAGCGGTATACTTTTCACGAACAATATACAATTATCAAACTTAATTTCTTGTATCAGTGACTTAAGTCCTTCATGATATCAAGAGTCATAATATTTTCAATATGTAAGCTATCTGTATTGATTTCATTCTAAAGCAGGGACAAATTCTTGTGTGATAAAATGAAAAGTCCATTTTAATCTTAGCATCGAATCGCACTATGATTCGGAATGTTTTGAACACATGCTTAAATTGTGAACTTGAAATTTGTAAAAAGCCAATCGGTTTGGGATCAATGATTAACATGTAACATGAAAAGGAATCAATATAAATCATAAAGCCGTACCTAAAGGGATGACGTCTTAAAATTGTAATCGAGTGGTCGCTTACGTACATTGATATCGAATTCTACTTTTGACTTCGAAATGGCCCTAGCCTAATGCGAAATCGATTAAAGTTGTATTTCCGTTTGTAAGTATAGGTTATTCGTTTTGTGAGGGCAATATGAGAATTACTAACCTGCGAGACGCAGTCGAGCAGGTGTAATTCGAAGATAGCCCGAGTCAAAACGAATAACCGGCTTATTTCCAGGTTTCTTTAGAAATTGAAGAGCCCTTTAATGAACTTTTATTTAATCCTGTCACATGTAAGTGACTTATTTGATTAAGCATTCATTTCTACTTGAAAAATAAGCAAATCATAATCTCTTTAACAAATTAATCCCTTGGTGTCAAGATTGGTTCAGGAGTAATCATTAACATGCTTTTCCTAGTCAGGACGGTCCGCTTCTAAGCCAGTTAATTATTTATTTATTGACCCTAAGATTTTTAAAGAACCGGGGAAAAGCTAGAGTAATTTCATATTAAGCAAAGATAATATTATGTGAATGTACAGTTCCATGCGTTTCTAACCTCTCATGACATAAACAGTAAATGCAATGCTGAAAACTCGATTTACGCAATTTATGCATAAACCCAACCCCTTAAGAAAACGCAGCAGCTCTTTAAACAAAAGGTAAAAAAGCACATCGCCGTATGTTGGCCAAACATACCAATCGCTTCCCACCAATGTCTGTCCTATCACAAATATCAGTTTCGTTTTTACAAACAAAACAATTTAGCCCTTTTCTCACTCTCCATGTTCTTAAGACCTTGAGATTGGAATCATATAGATCCAATTTTCCTTGCGTTTCGTTTCAGTATAACCGCGATTTCAACGAAATAAAATGTAATGTTACGAAATAAAATGTTATGTAACGAAATAAAATGTAATATATCTATTTATTATCCCATTCCTCTATCTCCCTAGGCAACCGGATGTTCAGCTTTGACGACCAGAGCAGTGACGACAGCGAGTTCTATTTGCCGCAACTCATCAACATGTACATTCACATGCGCGATATTGCGGAAGCTATTCATCCCTATATTGTGCACAAGTAAGTACCTTTTTTAGGACCGTTTCTTTGGGCACCCTGATCGTCCAAATAATAATGAAAATACTGTAACTCCACCCAATGTTCCCATAATCAAAGTTGGGCCTCCTCGCTGATTTTGTTTTCGGCCCCAAATGATCATCAGAAATGAGACGGGACATGTGTCGGGACATCATCTGAAATTGATCTTGTTTTTCCCTTCTTAAAAAAAAACGTGTAATTGATGGTCTTCATTTAAAGTTTTCCATGTCTCTCTCTCACAACTAGGTGTCGTACGAGCGTTAATTTTAGCATCAAGGCGTCGTGGTTGCTAGGCGCCTTCGCCGTGACGTCATCTGAGATGGACGCCAAGCCAACGTGGAAGACCTCGCAGGGCCAAAAGCTGAGGAAGATGATCAATAATGAGGAACTCAGGTAGGCGAAGCTCTTCCCCTGACGTTTATTTTTTCATAGATTAAAATTTGATGTTCATAAGCTGAGCAAGATGTGAGAAACGCAGCGATGGTGTAAAGAAAACATAACAGTCTTATAAAGATCGTAGAAAAACGTACGAGTAATATTTTGAATAGCAAATTGTTTCCTACAGACCTGTGTAGGAGAAACGCGACAAGCTGGATGCAGCTAGCGCCATATGACCGCAGCTACGAGATGCGATAAGCTTCGATCTGGCTGAAGCTTATCGCAGCTCAGCGTCATATGGACGCGTCTATATAGCGCTAATAGCTGCGGTAAGATGCAGCCATACAGACAATGTAAACATTGGCATTGCCCTATTTAATAGGGTTTATCATTTGAAATGTCATACTGTTGTCAATGCCATCAATATTTGTTAAAGCTGTTAAGCCGTTTGAAAAATAATCAATGATTTTTTTAAAAAATTGTACATTAATTTGGGACAATTCAAAAGACAGGTACATTTTTAAAAACATTAACGGTTTGAAGAACTATGGGATAAAAAACCTACAGAGAGGGCTATCAGAAAACACCAAAGGAATCAAATGAGGGGTATTAGGAGGGGTATTAGGATCTTTCAAATAGTCAACATTGTGAGGATCAGTGACTTTAGTCCTTAAGAGATCAAAGGTTCAGGGGGTCCTTTAAACAAGACAGGGTCAGTAAAATAATTTGAAGGAATATGGAATAGAAAACCTACAGAGAGGGCTTTTAATAACACCAAAGGAATCATGATCACTTCAAAAGATTAACTGAGGGGTATCGGGATCTTTCAAATGTTCAACGTTGCGAGGATCAGTGACTTTAGTCTTTCAGAGTTCAAAGGTTCAGGGGTCCTGAAAACAAGAAAGGATCGGAAAACAAATAAAAACTTCTTGTAAAATTAAAGCAGCACCTAGAAACGGGAGAGCAACTTTCACAGCACAAATAATGCTTTTGTTAATTTCATAATCTAAATACGTTTATTTTTTTCCTGACTATTTCCTTATCACTTATATAATTAATTTATTTTCATTGTGGGTAGCCTATAAATCACTACCTCAATAAAACAAAAATACAGCTGTATATACTAAAGCATTCACTATAACAATTTTGAAGAAGCCAAATACAAGTAATCTGGTCCTGTCTAGACAATGCCCTCTAGATTTACGGTCATATGGCTGCATCTAGCTGCATCTAGCTGCAACTGAGATGAAGCTTATCGCAACCATGGGTTGAGGCTAGATGAAGCCAGACGCGATAATGCACTGGCGCTAGCTGCATCCAGCTGTTGCGTTTCTCCTACACAGGTCTGTAGTTCCATAAAAAGGGATGATGGAATATGAACACTAGTTCACCATTTATCATAGTTTAGAAAAGGTATCATCTAGATGGTCATAAGCGTTTTGAACTTTTCCTAGTTTGTTTTGCTCCTTGTCACTTTCGTTTCGGAATAATATAAATAGAACAACAACAAAATCTGTTCGACATTTGGTCTTGATTTGTACGTCCAGGTTAAGTTGGCCTGAAGGACTGGGTCAAGAACACTGTGTTGTGTCTATTTTGAGTAAATGCTGTTGCTGATCGATTTTATGATTATACACTCAAGGCTTGAAATCACCATATACACACAAATAAACAGGGCAGCATCGACACAAATAATGGTCGAAATAAACGTTTTACTTATATTGCACTTTTAAATGTATTCTTAAGGCGATCAAGCATTTGGTTTGAGAAAAAAAAAAGGAGTCGGTTGGAATAATTCGAAAACAAATTATTAAATATAAATTTAGTTATTGATTATGAATTACTGAATCAAAAATTTTGTTTATGAGTGACAACATAACATTTGGAGCTGTTAAAGTTTTATTTTCAGTGGTTCGAGCTTGTCATCTTAGAAAGTAATGTAACAAATATGATGATATGGAGAATAAGATATTCCAAAATAAATAAAGAAAAAGGAAATGATTTAATAAATCAATATTTAAAACAAATAACACTTTAATACATGTGATGAGCAGATCGCCTGAGCATTCAATCCGATCGCCGAATGTGACTCCCAAAAAGGCGTTTCGGCGCCCGAGCGTAATACGTCGTAATATTGAGGTGTTGAACCTCATAAGGTATAATCCTGGTAGAATTAAGGCCAACCCTATCTTAATTATGGAGTTAAGCGGCTAATTTAGTTTTTTTGAGTTCTGTCTTATTTACATCTCTTGGTTCAAGACGTTTGAATAGGCACTAGATTTTATCATTCGTTGTAATTAAGAAAGGCAATCTTAAGTTAAGCTGAGAAAGCAGGTGGTATATAAAAAATATGTGGATTTGGGGGGAAGTTATGTTTTTTGTTATATTTCCAAATGTTTCTTTTCTATCTCTTTATGCTTCGTTTTTTCGAACCCTTACTAAACAAGTTCACGTTTCTGTTTTAAGAGGGTTCATATTAGATTGTAAAATATGGTTATGGTGAAATATGTTCCCTTTTCCACATATTCCTTTATATTTCAACATATTGTTCAGTAAATTTGATAAAAGGGTAAGAAGTTACCGCCACAGCATTTTCATAAACTAAAGAGAAGAAAATATTGTTTGTTCAGAGAATCCTTGAAATTGACCATCTTATTCGCACTGTATAAAAAAAATATATATGATGTATACATACAACATACATACTTTTAACACCAACTTTAAGCTTAATGACCAACAGGAAGTCTCATTTGAACATATTGTTTCATTATATAGAGCTATGTTTAGTTGCAAAATGTAAAAAAAAATAAAGATTGATTGAACAGTTTACATCTCCATGCAGACCGGCGGTTCGCAAACGCAAGGCGAGCTAATGCAAAATAATATGACCTGGTTGCGCGATACATTCCTTTAACACATATACTTCATAAATGCATATGTATTTCAATACCATATATACTTAACATAGACCGGCTGTTCGCAAAAGGACGACAAGCCAATCTAAGGACGGTAGCAACGCGCCCCTTCCCGGGACGCCCCCTAGCAACAGCCCTCTCATCAAGCGTCATCATGTGATGCCCGTTGTCAAGGGCCACTCGCGATCCAAGTCAGAGGTCACAGGTTCGTAGCAACAGCCGTAGCAACAGCCCGCTCATATATTGATATGTGTACCGGTACTTCGCATAAAAGAAAAGATTTTACATTGCTGCTAAAATAAAAGGTTGAACAAGTAAATTAACTAAAAAATCATAAATTCCTCATACGATACTGTACACGCTTCTCATAAATGTTTGAATGCACGTAAATATGATAAAAAAGGTTTGAATCATACGATTTCTTAATAATATAAGTATTATACGGAACGCTGTACATGTTTGAATGTGTTCTTCAGGCATGAAACGCAGTCGCAGCCTGGGTGCCGCCCTGGCCATGGGCAAAACGAACAAAGAGCGTTTCCAGGGCAACCCATTGAAGAAGCTTAGCAACGACGGCAAATTCAAGTCATCGACAGGCGACCTGACGACGGGCCGGGCGTTCGATAACGGGTGCACGTGCCATGAGAGTTCAGAGGTATGGGTTAGGATAATTCTGTTTTGAATAGAATATAAACAAGTAAACGGAAAAAATGGATGTTTTTCTCGTATTAGAAATACAGGGCGTCGCAAGGTTTTAAAGGAAACATGCATATTTTTCTTGTATAAGGAAACCGGGCTTAGAGGGTGTTCTAAAAGGGTGATCCCATTTTGACATCAAGTTGCTGGCATAAATATGTCTGGTTAACCAACTTTAAGTAAAATATACTATTAGAAAATTGCATTTCGGTTTTTTATAGGGCAGTACTTGCCTGATTTATAATCATAACATGGTGTATTGGGAGATCCTTTGTCACTGCGTCAATATGAACTAAAATAACGTGTCCAAAACGACATGTTTTAATTTAGATTTTTATTACAGGGTGTCCTTAACGACCTCGTTGGTCGTCAGACAGAGTGCCACTGCAGTGCCCCACGACTTCGCTCTCAACTCGAGTTTATAAGTGCACTCAGTCACATAGGGCTCAAACTTCAAAAGCTAAACACTAAGGAGCTCAGAAGTAAGTTTACGTGAACGTTGAACAATGTGACCGAAAATATGAGCTTAGTAAATCTGTGTTAATTAGGTCATGATTTTCTTACATGTACATTGTTTTTTTTTGTATTTTCGCAAAATATAAATCTATAATTTGAGCCGTGAAGGCGTAAGTGTTACATTAACATTTTGCCTTATAGTAAAGCTTAAATTTGGGTCATAACTAAGTATCACGATTCACCAAATTGGCACTGTTTTGATAATTTGCGTTGTGATTTCAGCTGAGCGGTTGTTAGCAGAGCTATCGGCCATCAACCTTAACTTGCCAGCCCGTGTGTGGATCCCCATTTCTCGAACTCCAAACCACCATGTAGTGCGCATACCTTACACCCAGGTACAGATAGCATTTTATAAAACGCGAAAAAGGGTCGGAACATGTTGAACCGAGTTGGAACAATATGTCCCAACTGGTTGGAATATGTAGCGTCCAGCCTCAACCTGATATTCCAATAAGTTGCAACATATTTCACTGATGGCGACACCGTTATCAGCTTGGTTTGTTCATCATACAAAAGAATAAACAATACACTTATCATCGAATGCTTACACAGAAATAAGAGCTTTGGAATTGACCAGCAACAGTGCGAAATTCCCCAGATATGTAATTCCTATTTTCTTTCACGATTTTTGATTACCTTTAGATCTTTTTTATACTTACCTTCATTAACTTAAAAAATAAATAGCATGGATTTAAAATATGTGTGTGTATACAGTTAAACCACACAAGCTAAATCATCTTCAAACAATTGAAGGTATTATCTCTTTGAATGTGGATTAGTAATTTTCGTTCGTGTCGAATGTATTAATCCTATTGACATATAAACTGTTATATTCAAGACATCAGGGTAAAATTCAGCATCAAAGATAGATGTGGTTATTATTGGCGGGGGGGGGGGGGGGGGTTAGGGCTTGATT
>LQRL01164203.1:3382-15127 GCA_001703475.1 Hydroides elegans
AGGTACGGCCAGGCAGAATTCTGCGATTTCTGGGTTTGCGAAATAAAACGCAACGAGTGTTCACGCACTTGCGAAATTGGCTTTGCGATATTTATTTTTTTTTTATATTCGCATCAAATATCCATATAATGAATTCATATAATCAGTTCAATAACAGTTCCGCAGGTATATTAGAAGGAATTTCTAGAGGCATTTGAGTTTTTAGTCTATCAATATAGTAATTTTAAGAAAGCTTTTGACTATTTTTGTGATAGATCTTACACTATGCAAATTAGACTCAAGAGGCGTTAGAAAAAATAAGTAGTTAAATGTACTAGATATGTTGGGGTGCTCTTTATCTATGCTATTTGTAGACTTTATTATATGTTCCTTACTTTAAAACAATGTGATTGAATAAATGATTATGTATTCTAAGTCCTGGGCACACTGGGAACTTCATACAAAATAAGCCGTGAAGGTGCGTTTTAGCGTTTCCGCTTAAGGGTAGAAGTGCGCTTCATTTATTGACCATATATTCTATGCATGTATTTTGTTTGACCTAGTATATATCAGCTGCTGTTGATCACGTGACCTTAATATTAAACCAGTTTACTTTTCGAGAACACAATACCATGTCACAAAATCTCTAAGCAATAATTTAAATCGAGTGATGAAGTCAAATAGATACAATATTAGTTAAATAAAATAGGGAATCGATGCAGCATACGATGGTTGGAAAATTAGTTGGATATCCACTGGAATTAGTATATGATTTTACATCAGTGGACAAATATTCAAATATATAGGGGAAATAAGTTTAAGTTTTCGGGCTATAACGTTATATAACGTTCAAAAAGCTTTCACTTACACATATCGGTATAGTAGAGCTTTCTTACTTTCAATTTGACATATGATATCCTGTTTTATGCATGTTTTTTCCCTCTTTTTTTCTTTCACAAAAACAGACTGATACAACATGTATTAACTTATTCCAAGGAATAGCATATCATCTGTAAACTTGAGAAAAGTTGCCTGAGAGATGAACTTGTATTCAAATATTCATGCGGAAGATGCTAAATTAAACGAAATTCCACCAAACAACGATTTACTTCATTTAAAGTAATATCAAGCCTATATTATTTTTTGTCAATTGATGTAAAAAAGTAAATATAGACAAAATCTAGTGGATGTTGAACTCAAATTATAACCATTAAAGCCTTTAATCGATTTCCATTTTATTAAATCTATATTGTATCAATAAAATGTCAATGTGCATAATTTCAAATAAAGAACATACCCGACTGGTCAAAAAGTGAGGCGCCCCGTGGTACATAATTTTTGCATATGTGTAAAGATTGAGAGAAATTTAGTATCGATTATTATTATTTGAACAATGCACTTTGTTTTCGAAAGGATTATTTATAAACTGGTCGAATATAAAGATTAAATTATTAAAAGTCGCGGAAATATACCCGGTCAAAAAAACTACATGATAAAATGGTCAAGTAATGAAGCGCATGTCTATGTTATCGACTCGAAGAGATAAATTGGAATGCACGAAACAGGCTGAGTGTGATAACGCATATGTAACCAGGACCTGATTAAGTCTGATTCAGTAGTTTATGAATATGCCATATGATCTTTAATGCTGTGCTTGAATTCTACTGACAAAAAGATTCAAAATACATTGATAAAGAATTCATATTCGATGTGATGATTGCGTCTGATATCATTGACTCTTTATTTAAAATCCTTGGCATTTCTCAGACAAAACAAAGAATATCGCAGACTTCGCAATTGATTTCGCAAAATCGCAAAGACAGAAAACGCAGACACACAAACAATCCGTTTAAGCCTTTGTTTATTGCACTGTTTCTTACCAAATTTCGCAATCGCAAAATCTGCATGAACAGATTTCGCAATATTGCACGGGACTTAGTCTAAAACCAATATCGCCGAGTTTCTATGTTTTCTTTGTTTTATGCTGCGATTGCGAAATATTTCGCCGCTGCGTGACCGTACCTTAAGTCCGCGTCTGCGTCTGCGGTTTTGATTCCGCGCAGCGGAATATTATCCAAACATTAGAAATTGTCAAACATAACAGCCAATATTTATCAAATTTAAGAAACCTTCGTCGCTATCTCAAATTGAATATGTTTCTTCATAGCATATAGCATTGCATATATTCATTACATTTAATCATCAGTAAAATCTTAATAATATCTTAAGTATAATCGTGATTAATTTATATTCATGCGTCATTAAAGGTGTTGAATGTTTTTTTTACTTCATGTCTACATGTAACAAACAATATTTGTTGTCTCAAGCTAATCAGAAGGACCAATACCGATTGCAATAGGCTTCTTTGCTGAAAAAGCTTGCCACACATTGCCATGCACCATACCTATAGAGATTCTAGTTATATTTAAAGGATTCTCTCAATTAGAATCTATATATAACGTGTTCAAAAAAAATAACGCTCTGGTGGGTGTTTGGGTCTATAACTTTTTAATGCGTTGACTTTTAAAAATGAAATTTTCACATAATCAACTTCAATCATTCGTTATTCAGAAAATGTAATTTTCTTGATATTTAACATCCCACCCACATCACAATATAACGATGTTCGTTGAAGGGTGACAAAGACAAATTCACATCGGGCCTCTCTTGCATAAAATGAGCGATTTTGAAATCGCAAGTTGGTTGCGATTTTCACTGTTTTCATCGCTGTTTTTTGTTTCAAAGAAAAAATCAAATCGATCATTTCGTTTCCCAACAAATAAAAAAAGTGAAAATTACAACTAGCGATTTGTACGTACATGTACCAAGACCGTAGTCTGAGTCTTAATCTGTATGCTTGGTATAGCCCGTCGGTGTATTGAGTTTAGGCAAGGGTAAGGTTAATTTATCAATTCAGGTAAATCGATTGATATTTCGTCGAATGGCATACCACGTTTATCTTCCTTGCTATTATCGAAATTTTGGTATAATTTTCATTAAATGAAGGGGCCCTGCCATATTATTCGTTGACAGAACTTTAAAAAAGACGGGTCAAATGTGTTCAGTAGACTAGCGATGAAAATGGATTGCATACTGCTATCAGACAATAATAATATTGCGCTAAATCCAATAAGTTTAAAAGGAAACCTGTGATTCAAGAAAGATTAAACCATACCAAATTAATGGGACAATGCAATTCAACAAATTGAACTCACATAACGCACCAACCATGCATTTGATACACTTAAAGACTCTATTGTGAAAAATGTATTGTCACCCGTCATTGAATATCGTAATATTGTGATGTTAGTGAAAGTGTAAATACCAAGTTAATTACATTTTGTTAATCAATATTGATTGAAGTTGATTATGTAAAAACTTCATTAAAACAAGTCAACGCATTAAAAAGTTATAGACCCAAACACCCACCAGAGCGTTATATTTTTTGAACACGTTATATCCCTGTCTTGCAATATGTTACCCCTTGTTCTTGACCACCACAATCTATATGTAAATACTTAGGCTCTGTTATCAAAAGTGATTAGATTTCATATAGTTCCATCCTTTTGTTCATTTTTGATTGTACGAAAATAATAGCGGCACACAATAATTTTCGTCTTTTTTTGCTGAATTCGTAGTAATGCTGCTGCTGCCTTGCTGGAAAACATTTTGTTACTTCGTGTTTTTGAACGACGTCTTAACTTACGTATAACCATAAACCCATTTCCACAACTAGCGTGTCTAAGTTATAGTATACTTGGGCCATAACAAGTATATAGAAACAAATGTGACCTTATTTGAATATAAACAAACAATAGATATATTAATATTGTAGTGTTGTGATTGTTAATCACGTATATCTAAAATAATCGTAACGTTAAAAATTGTAAACATTAAGATTAAGAGTTATTACAAAGCAAAGTTCAATTTAAAAAATAATATCTTGAAATCGCAAAAAATAAACCGCTGGCCGGTGAACAGTGATTCCGCCGGCGGCAAACAATGACGCTGACGCCAAAATCCCGCTGCCCCCACCTTAAGGCTGAATTTATTGCACGTTTTACGAAATGACGAAGTTGGAGAAATACCTTGATTTGGCGTTTCCGTGATTAAAAAAAATGAATGTAGTAATTTGATGTAATATTTAATATATAGTATTTATGTAAAATAAAACATTGATTTAATGTTTGAATAAACAGGATGATCTGGATCCCCCCCCCCCCAAAAAAAAATGTTTAGATATAATCCAATAAATTGCGTGACATAAAACAAAGTATATTTTTTTTTCTCAGTAAACAAACATATTTCTTACAGAGTGCAGCCAATTAACCGACAATATATGTCCTTGCGTTTCGCTGTTTTGCGTATCGCGTTACTTCTGCTTGGGAAATGAAAGCTTTTAGTACAAATGGCGCTGATGTCCTGAAGACCTTATACCCACTTGGCAAAAGTGACGTCCATACCCAGCTACGTCTGTTTGAAATGAGACTACTAAAAATGGCAAGTTTATAAGTGTGTTTATACGAACGTTGCCGAATGTATTTGTGCATCGGTACGTTATATGAGCGTCCATATTCATTGCTCATTTGATACGATACATTATGCTTGGGAAATAAAAGCTAGTACGTCTTATTCGGCGACGAATAAGGACGTTCGGAAAACTTATGTACGGGCCCAAATTAGGTCGTCCTCTTGACGTCCGTGGACGTCTTGGCGAGTAGTTTAAATGTACATTTGTCTCGATGATGAAGCTATGTCTGTGGCAATAAGTATCCTGAACGCATCCACAACACACTCGGAAAGACATCCACGGACTAATCCGAACGTTCTACTTTGGGTTCATATGATATATGACAGTTTTCCAGACGTTCGGACGTCAACAAGTTGCATTGACGTCACGTCCAAGTCGGACGTAAGAACAACTTTCTTATGGACGCTGGGGCGCAAAATAACGTACGGAACATTTTCATAGGGGGTACAATGTAGGTCGTCCTCTCAACGTCACGTCCGAACGACGACGTAAAATAAACGACCCTTGCCGAACGGAAAGGGGCACAAACAAGGTTATAGTTTCGAAGTTGCTCGACAATTAGTTGAGTGAGTACCGTACCGAATAAGGATTGCGAAACCATTTAGGAAGGGGTATGTGATTTATAAAAAAAAAACTTTTTAGCCGATTATGAATCAGTATTTTGATCCTCTGTTTAGCTAACCCTGTATTCTTTTTACAGCAACCCTAACTAGTTAAGGTTGCGTCAACCTTCGTTGTAAAAAGAACGCATTAACCTTTTTCAGTTGTAAACAAACATGGCGGACATTAATTTTAATTTTTGTTTTTCATTTGTAGCAATATGTCTACGCTATTGACAATGCAGTTTACAATATAACACACAAATAATGCGAAAATAAATATATGTTTTCCAAACAGCATCGATTTCGACAAATTATTAAAGTAATAAATAATTTTAAAATTGTATTTTTATAATCCACGTGTTTTTGTTATTGTTTTGATTTCAAAACGAGGTTACCTGAAGACAACTGAAAATAAATCCAGTTGTCAACCTAGTTGGGTTGCATGTAAAAAGAATGACCTAACCGAAAAAAGTTGTCCCAACCGGTTAGGGTTAGAGCTAAAAAGAATGTAGGGTAATTGTGCTTAAATATGAAAAATAAAATATAGTTTTCATTGATATCGAAAATTATAGCTGTCATCGAAGTTGGATTGGCCAATCGGAAAGGAATTAAATATCGTTTTATTTTCTCAGAGAAAAATACAAAACTTATTTTGCATGCATTCGTCAACTTTGAGGAACTATTTTGAGGAGTGATGATTTTTATCTGCAATCTTTTCGTTAACGAAAATATGCAGATATTGCAATAAACCGATAAAATTCAATGTGTTCCCGTGCATCGCAAATGGGATCTTATTTCATTAGTTATCGAGAGAAACGAATTCAAATAATGAAATATAATATTCAAATATAGGAAAGAAAAATATTGCAGATAATTGTTCTTTTTATGAGCACCCCATCTATCTAGTTTTTCTAAAAAAAATACTAAACATGTCCCTAGCGAAGCGCGATAAAACACTGTCGCTCGTGGTCACACCAAGTCTTACCAGTGCTAACAAGCCTATGGCGAATTTTGATGTGAAATTGTAAACTCAAATCTAAATCAATTTTGATGTGAAATTGTAAACTCAAATCTAAATCAAAGTCTGAAACATCGAAGAAGCTTTCAATGTGGTTAGACGGTTTTCGCAAGATCAGATCTCAAATTGCATCAAAATCTATTTCCAGGGGCAGGGGGTTATTTCCCATTTTAGATATGAAAATATTTTTACGTTTTTCTTATCTTTATTGCCGCGACACAGCCGGAAGTATCTTTTTTTAAATAAAATTAACGTTTGATAATTTAACCTACTTGCGTAAAGATCTATTTACCGGTTATTGCGAAATGGTTTTAATACATTAGTTTAGGTGGTATTATATAATTTTGTCTAGTTAATATCCGTCAGTAAATCGGTTTATTGGGACGCCACGCAAAGACGGTTATCTATTTATAACTTTCTATGGATAAGAAATTGATTCTTTTTTTTCTTTCTGTTTTATATTAAACCAATTCTAGTTTACTAGATTTGAACTTCATATTTGGTCAGGAATACTCTTGAATGTTTCAGTACTGAGATAAATGTATGTGCATGCTACTTATGAAATATTGTTTAAACGTAATAGACCTATTTCCTATTTAATAACAAGAAACATTCACATCGCGTTTTTATCCAAATATTTCTGTCAAGAAAAAAATATACTACACCACTTCTTGTTTCTTTGAAGCTCACAAGAAATTATAATACTCATATGTTTTAAACGAAATTGGGTATGAAATGATAACCATGTATAATATTTATTTAGAATATTAAATTACTGCTCATGTTCGTTTAGAGATGCCAAAAACGCTTATTATTTTACGTTTCAGAGCGCCAACAAATCGTCAAAATGAAATAATGTCAAAAATTATATTGTCATATAAATTACTCATAAAATTGAATAATATTGTACATACGCATTACTTAATCGACATTTAAGGTGTATTTAGCACCTATACCACTCAGCTCTTACTCAATAAATGTCAGTAGATAATAAGTCTAATTTGTTATTTTCTTTAAATGTCATATATAATCAGTTTTAAATTTATTTTAATGTCACATGTTATGAATCTTATTTTTGTTGAATTGATATATTGTGTTCATACATGAATAAGTTTAAAAGTAAAAAAAAAAGATTTTTGTAAAATGATGCACGCACAAAAATATTTTAAACTATCCAGGATAAAAAATCCAAAATGTGAGATAAAATACGTTGTTGAAGTGATTTGACATCGAAAAGAATAAATATGATGATCCAAATACTAGGTAAATTAATAATCAATTATATATTTATATATTAAAAACGTTGTATGAGCCGGATACCTTTTGCAAAGTGTATATGATAAGGCAAAACAGAATTAATTGCATTTAGAACACTAAATAAAAGTTTGAAACATCACACATACTGAAGATGACTAACATCATTAAAGAATATAATTGCATAGTGTAGGGTCACTCCCTTAATTGTTAGTAGCTCTTTGTTTTCTATTTGGGCCAGGTATCTTACTTACGCATAAAGGTACGAACACGCGCTTGTGAAATATTTCTGCGGCACAGCGATATTGAAAGAAAATATAGGAAACCCTGCAATTGCAATATAGTAGGGTTTACTATATTTTATTTAAGGCCCCGCTTACATAAACTCGCTAGGAACGATTTAGGTGATTACATTCACTCGTGATCCTGATATTTTTTTTACTTTTCCTTTCATTTTACAGTGCAGTGTTTGACATTTATCGCTCCTTGCGACAATATATTCACTCGTGACAATAATCGTGTCCAGCGATGTGTCAAACAAGCGATGATTTCCTCCAAGAATATACAACATTTATTTACTTTGATTATATAAACCGCTTTAATCTAATCACGAATATCTGAAATAGCAAGTGGTGAGAATCGCTGATTGTATGTAAGCAGGGCCTAATTCAAATTGGAGAGCGCAAATTAAATGCATCTGAGTTTCCAATTAACTGACAAAAAATGAGTTTACGGACCCATATTTACACAGAAAATAGTTAACATAGACTCTGACGCAGACGCTGTCATACGTATCATGTACTAATGTTATAACATTGTAAAAAAAACACTCAGAATCCTGATTTCATTCACTAAAAAAATACTAAAATTTAAAAAAACGTATCTTTTACACCAAAAAGCGACGAACTTGCAATTAACCTATTATTGCAAGGAGCCCTGCAATTATTCACACATTAGTTACAGCTCACCATATTCTGTTGCCTTGTCAATAGTAGAACTGATTCTAAGGACAACGTAGAGACAATAGATACACATGTGGTTTATTAGACTTAATTATGGAGACATATAATGGGGGATATATCAGTTAGTATGAGTATAATACATTTATAATTGGTTCCGGTTTGTATGTGTTATAAAATATATTTCAAAGTATTTCTTATTTCGTAATGATCATTAATATTGTGATGCGTATGAAGCGCAAATTCAATTAAATATAAATTATATAAAAACAAATATATATATTTTCTCTATCTCAAACGAAAATATAAAGGTATAAATGTGATTTCAATATGTCAGCTTTAAGGAATTTAAATGATTTTTTTTTTAAATTGCAGTTTTTTAAGGATGTTGATAAGGCGGTGTCTGAACGATTTGCCTGAGCTTTGATTTTAAATATGATTCAGAGACAAATTCAAAGTTGTCTCATTATCTCAAATCAAGGATATATATAATAATTAGTATATAATTAATTTCGCCCTTCGTTATATATATTATTAGTAAATGACACATAATTAGTTTTATGTGTTTTCATTGTATTTTGATGTATCTCTTAATTAGAAATGGTTGTTAATAGCGTGATATAGATGTAGCGCTATTCCGCTGAAATTAAGATATCAAAATTTAACAACAATGCCAGAACTTTAATATCACTTTGAAATATACGGCGCTTTTCCGATTAAAAAAACAAGAAAGGATAAAGAAAAATAAATGGAATAATTTTAACATCAGGATTATACTTGAGATTTTAATTGTAATTATACACTAGTTTTGGAAACATTTCAGAGACGCTGAAGGCATATATAAAGGGACAAATTCTAGTTTGCATTTATGGACCAGTATAATCATTGAGTTGTTTATTCAGTAGTTGATACTAAATGTCTGAAACATTAATTTGAGATTGGATTTGAATATCTTCAATAGTTATGGTAAGTATGAATGTTTCAAATAAAACATACATTATGCTCAGATTTAGAAAAATATATTTAGTTAATATATTCTATGCAATTTTTAATACAACTAATTTATGTTCACTCATCGTAAAAGTGTGCAAGATTTATTGTTTTCGAATCGAATTTAACGCTTGCTAATAATCGGCACGGGTGAACGCGAAGCGTTCACCGTGCCTTTATAAAATTCACATGTTTTCGGGTACCAATCCTATTACTGCTAAAATTTACTTCCGGTTTAGAGGAGCATATTACCGCAACTTATTTATTTTAAAAAGCGGTTTTATTATTGCGATATTCAACGTTTTTTGCAGATATGGTATTGTCAAAGGAATTTATTTTAAACATTTCATAATGTTAATTGCAGATTAGAAAATACAAAAATATCTATGATTTATATTCGAAATGTTACAAATGGTGAAAATAAAAAATGAATATTCATTCGGATTCAACGATAAACATTGGAATTCCGGAAATGGATAACGTTCTTGTAAACAAACAGACAGCTGTCAAAAAGTAAATTTACATCCAGTTTCAAAAATCCTTTATCTTAACAGTTATTTGAAGGAAAACGGTAAGTCGAAACTGTTTTTACTTAATATACATAACAGTTTATATATTTTTGAACTGTACAAAAAATAAATCCGTATTTTTTTGAGCGATAATTATTCATTGAGCGAATGGCTAAACTTACTCTTTTTACGTGTATTGATTATGTATATGCCCCCTAAGAACTCGACTAATGACGTTCTTTGTACAATACCACACGGTCACAGTGGTCTAGCGGATACGAACTCTGCTCCCAACCCAGGGGTCCCGGGTTCGATTCCTGACCGGATTGTCACAAAAAATTTTATCGGCTTGAAGACTTAATTTTTTATTCCTGTTTTTTTCCGATGCTTCTCACTGAATTACATAGAAAATCTATTGCCAAATGATGTAAATTCCCATTTATTCTAAAATACGTTAAAAATCAGTTCTTTATTATTCTTATGGACCCGTCATAGGCTATTACTATTGTGACCCAAAACCAAGATTCCCCGCCGATCAGCCCAATTCTGATTTTAATGTTTTTCACAGATTAATCATTAAAAAACAAAGACTGCAGGATGGTGAAAACCCAGATTTTGAAAGAATACGTCTAAAATCTATTTTCAATTATTATTGTGAGCATCATAATGTTTTGAAAATTTTGACCAAAACCACTTTCCCCCACTTAGCCCGTTTTTCATTTTTTCAACCGAATTATATAACAACTGGCAAATATTTCTGTCCTTTGTACACAAACACCATATCTCTGTGATTTTAGTTCGGTTTGGTATATGTATATGAAATAAATGAAAACTCGTTTGCATAATATTTTTATTACTTTTATTTCGAAATTATACAAAAATATCACATGTTTGCTATTCTACATTTTTCAGACATTATCCGAAATTGTTCAATTATGAATGATTGGTATTGACGAGCCGCCCATTTCCACACGACATCATTCTGCGTCCCGTTTCCACACGGCTTCAGGCACATTCTGCATCGCATAACCTCACGGCTTCAGGAACGTTCTGCCTCCCACTTCCTCGCGGCTTCAGGAACATTCTGCAAGCACAAAAAATAGGTATTGTTTTACAGCTATAAAAGTAAACAAGAAAATATAAATCCAAAATATAAATTCCCTTATCACGATTATGGCCCAAAACCACTATTCCCCACCCAATAAGCCCATTTTTCAATGGTTTCGAATGAATTATCATATAAACCGACAGCCAAAGGGTGAAAATTCCAGTTTATGCTAAAATACATTGAAAATCTATTCTAAAATATCCATAAATATCCATTATAACACCTTATTACGATTGTGGCCCAAAAACCACTATTCCCGACCCAGTAAGCCCATTTTTCAATGTTTTTCACTGATTAATCATATAAACCGACAGCCAAAGAGTGAAAATTCCAGTTTATGCTAAAATACATTAAAAATCTATTCTAAAATATCCATATGGATCTACCATAACACCTCATCACGAGTGTGGCCCGAAACCACTATACCCCACCCAGTAAGCCCATTTTTCAATGTTTTTCATTTATTTATCACACAAAATCGACTGCCAAAGGGTGAAAATTCCACTTTATGCTTAAACACATTAAAAATCTATTCTAAATTATCCATATGGATCTATCATAATACCTTATCACGATTGTGGCCCAAAACCACTATTCCCCACCCAGACAGCCCATTTTTCAATGTTTTTCACTGATTAATCATATAAACCGACAGCCAAAGGGTGAAAATTCCAGTTTATGCTAAAATACATAACAAATCTATTCTAAAATATCCATATGGATCTACCATAACACCTCATCACGATTGTGGCCCGAAACCACTATACCCCACCCAGTAAGCCCATTTTTCAATGT
>LQRL01164227.1:0-11432 GCA_001703475.1 Hydroides elegans
AGAGAGAGAGGGAGAGAGAGAGAGAGAGTGAGAGAGAGAGAGTGAGAGAGAGAGTGAGAGAGAGAGAGAGAGAGGGAGAGAGAGAGAGAAAGCGAGAGAGAGACCGACATACAGACTGACAGACAGACAGAGACAGAGAGAGAAAAGAGATGAATAATTTAAATATATAGATTGATAGAAGGATAGATAAATGAGGAAGAAGAAGAGGACGAGGACCTATTAATACCCGTTCATTGATAGACGTACCCTAGCCTTATTCATGATTTGTTCTTGTTAGGGGGGGGGGTTATAACGGAAAAAGGGTGGGCCCTTGTACCTGTTCAATGATGGACGTATCCAGTCCTTCGTTCATGAGCCTCTGTTGAAGATATTCATCCGGGTGCTGTACGCCCGTGTAGTAAGGCCAATGACCCGACAGCAAGTAGGAGAGGCTGATACCTGATGGACCATTGCCTGTTTAAAAGAGATCGAATAGATAAATACATGTAGATAAATTATGTATAAAAGTTCGAATTCACAATAATTGAAAATGTAAACTATGGAATAGGTTTATAGATACCAAGTACGATAAAACGCATCAAAGTAAATTAGGTGGGGGGGGGGGGGGGTTAACGTGCGCCGAGCCGCCAAAGGACAAACCCTGCACTTTTTCCATCGGCTCTCCTTCCTTTAACGGATTTTGGTTAACTTAAGACAAACCGTCTCGTAGACATACCGACTCGTAGACAAAATGTCGTACTCGTAGACAAAAACAAAGTCAACTCAGAGTTGACTCTTTACCCCTTTAACTATATATGGGGGAAGTTTTTCACTATGTTTACCTGTAGCATATACAATTGCTTTGCTTATCCAAAAGGCCCACAGTAACGAATGAAAAACAGAATGTCTTCCATTTGCATGCCACATAAGTAACGGTTGCTTTAGAAGAGGACATGAGAATAATCGCTCATCCGTCTTTTCTCTGTTACTGATGAAAAGAGACCCTCTTTCTTCAAGATAGAGTGAACTCATTTCCTATGATCTAGCTATTAGGGTCCAGTCATTAGGTATGGGGGAAAACTTGCTCTGGGAAGGGATCGAATGGACAATGGTGCAATCCCTAATACTCCATACCATCCATCTCCTTATTCGATGATAAACTAATATTCAATTGCTATAATACTGTTGTCACTATATGGAATAAATACTGAATAGCAGGGATCTGAATTTATTGGACACATTGTAGCAAACTTAGCCTTCCCAACAACGTAAATGAAACCGATAAATACGTTATATAATAATTTGTTCCTATTAAATGATCCATGTAATTGAGGGTCGAAAACAGGACCAGATTTCTCTCTAGCATGAAGGCTATTAAAGCTAGCTCATGACGGTCCATTTCACGCCATTCAAAAGGCTTGAGTATCTATGGCCCTAAGCTATTTCGATTTTTTGTGAGGAACGACACTATATTCTATCTTACCATTGTTATCCCACAATCACTTAAACATATATATTCGATATTCATATGGCCATTAATAAAGGATATGGATCAATGGCCTTGGAGAGTTCTTTTTCATGATTCAGAATTATATGTACCAAGAAGGATTATCCAAAATCAGGGACATAAATGAAATAAGAAATGGACCGAAAATGTGTATTACATGGGTGATTGAATGACAGGTGTCAGTCCTACACCAACGCAAAATATTATGAGATTTCCTTTTTTTATCGAATGGTTAGTTGATATTCCAGAACTATTTCGAAAGTCTTCCTAGATAGATCTATCCGCGACTTTTCAGTCACTGCATGTTTACAATCTATACAAGAAGAGAAAACTCTGACTCTATAGAAACAATTTAAGGGGGGGGGGGCTTTGAATCAATGACAGAACCGATGATGCCCCTGTATTATGTTTAAAATCTACCCATGTCATCAATTTAATCATGTGGAAGCTCGCTTTACCGAACAACTCAGGACCGGAGAAAATGTTCGCTTAACCAATTGGCGTTTTATCCCAGACAGACTAATAAAGAACGTATAGAGGCTGGGACGTCAAGTTATTCTCGGTTGAAGTATTGATTCGGTCCATCCGCGTTCGGTAAAATGATGATCTACTGTAGGTATACCTATATGACATCGTGCAACCCGTCGCACTTGAATTACAAGGGTACGACTGGGTAAGTATCAATGAGGTTACCATGCAACGCAACAATGCAATGAAATGGAAACTATATCCCATTACTAAAACCACATACATTCTGTAGATGACGAGGCATAATTTTTCCCCACTCTTCCTCCTTTTCATAAAAAAAATATACTGCTATAAATAAATTGTGAGTGGCTCTGTTGGTTTTGTTGGCAATTAGTCAGCTAATCAACTACCCTTGGCATAAATAAAATGATATGTGGATTAAAAATTTAGCAAGTCATAATTTCATTCATCCTTAGCATTCATAAAATATAGCATGATAGAAATACCATATGCCATGATGTACTGTGTATTTTATATTTATATATCATAAATATTGCATGATTTAGAGAAGGCATGTTTGTTATTTTAAATCCAGATTTGAAGGGTCCAAACCAAGAGACTATAGGGTATGATCATAGCATTGGTCAATGGACGGGCCAGAAATACGTCAAAAAACATTCAACAAAGTAATTTCGACACTTTTAAGGGAGCTTAGAATTGTTTCCTTCACTTGTTCATGACAGCAATGAGCGATTCTTGATTTCTTTGATAAAATGAGAACCCATCGCATCTAAGTTAGTCGGTGTCAGGGCACACGGAGAATCTCCAGCAACCACCCAGTTCAGTTTCAATCAATAATTTCAAGCCATGCTCCTAAACTTAATACATGTATCGGGAATAAGATCCGTGGCATGTTAGTTTATAGTTTTTAACCTTTTATTTTAGTTTATTTACATCATATTCTAGAGTTCTTAAGGGTTTTGTACCGGTCAAATTCTGGTTATGCTTTGTAAAAAGTTGGTGGTCATGATGTATGAGCACAAGTCATGATCTTTATTCCCGGATCAAAAGTCGTCAGACCACACGGCGAATTTCCAGCAACCACCCATGTCAAGTATGAACCAGATACCTAACGATTAACAGAGGCGCACCTTGAACAACAAACTGATGAATTGTCATCTTACCATTGACTAACCCTTGTTAGTATACCCTTGTTTTTTTATCTATGTCGATTTAAACTACAGTTCTACTACTAACTGGATTTAAAACTATTTAAATTGATAGAAGTAAATCAATGTACATACCAATTAGCGGGACCAACGGACGGACAGACCTTCAAGTTTAAACCTATACCGCCGCGAATTATTGGGAATCACAAAAAAAAATAGAAAAAATAATTGATGCGATTGGTTTATAATCAACGATAGGCAACATAAAAAATATATAAGATAATAATGAACATTTGATAAATAAACTTATACTTGATCATTTATTTTTTATACTTGCAATATCATTGATTTACCATTAATTTTAAATTATTATTTAAAAATTCAAATTTGATACATTAAAAAATATATACCTACCAATAACGACAACATCCGTGTACTGGATATGATGTTGTCCCGAGCAGCACGTTTTTCGCCAACTGCCGGCTTGCGACATGGAAATGCGCGGAGACAACTTGTCGCTCGCGAACATGATTCGCTTTTATATATTGCTATTCGTCTTAATATATCGCTGATCGGGTTGTTATAACACTTTTGGCTGTGATATGCGTTCGCGTTTATGTATCGCTGTTCGCTTATATATATATCGCTGTTCGCTTAATATATCCGATGTCCGTAACGTTCAGCTCATCCAATGCAAAGTAAAGGAAGCGAATACAAAAATGTTCTCCATATATCCGATATTGTTTTATACAAGTCTCAGTTTAAGAACAGTCACTGCCTATGTCGAGCAATAATATCCAATGTCAAATCAAATTTAAAACATCCCGCACACAAAAAATCACTATAATCCTCGTTTTATTATCCTTTCACGTTAT
The DNA here is from genome assembly GCA_001703475.1 of Hydroides elegans. NCBI lineage: Eukaryota > Metazoa > Annelida > Polychaeta > Sabellida > Serpulidae > Hydroides > Hydroides elegans. Next base: position 3,999 of record LQRL01164227.1, read on the forward strand.
GCATAAGTTTTTTACTTTTTTTATCATATTTTTTCGATTGTAAAACATATCTCCTAATAAAATCACATACAACGCGCCGTGTGCTATATCCCCGTTCACACAAACCCCGTCGTCTCCCGCTGGTCACATACGTGGTTTTATTGCTTTGTTTTTAATCCAGCACGTGCTTTAATAATTGTATGAGGTTTTTATTATATAAATATATAACATAACACGTGGTCTATATACTCTATTTCCGACCGGCCGCGGCGGGGGCCGTGCTACGAACCGATCAACACACTCGCTTTTACGACATTCGCTCTGCTGTACCGGAAGTAGTCTCTTTTAACGGCACCGGTGCTGCATCTGTGCATATTGGGTTTCGTTATTGAAGTAGTGACCAAGACTGTCCTGCTATAAAGTGCCATGTCCATAACTGTGCAACAGCGTTTTATTAAGGATTCGTCCATTTTTGCACTCGGCACGCTAATTTATATATATGGGCTATGTGTATATGTATTATGTTTAAGGAGAGATTTGTATTTATCCTTGAATAACGGCGCTGTATGACGTCAGAAAAGCTATCCCTCCCTCTCTTGAATTTCGCCGCCCTTGCAAGTATTATTAACTGGTATTTATTCACTTCTCATCGTCGCTGAATACCAGCACAATGTGTGTCAAAGAAAGGGGTTATCCCAATACAAATTTGGCAATCAGCAGTCTTTAAATACACACATCAGGGTTTTTTTTTTCTAACATTATTGTCCCTTTAAAGGTGTTTATATGTTTATCCTTTTTTATGTTCATCTTTTTTTGATATTCCAAAGGCCGTAATCTGGTACACGCAGGGTCACAGCATGGGGGTTGGAATAAAAAAAGTTGACACAGTTTGATGTATCGACGCACACAAAATAAAGTTTCATTTTATCCGATCCATGGTTTTGTGTATCTATTTGTTCTTCTTTAATCTGTCCTTTCTTTTGTTTTCCACTGATTCTGAAACAGAAACAAAATACAGTTATTCATGTATGTTTTACATATTAAATTGACCATAATACATGTATTATGTATGGTTCTAACCGATTGATGTAATTATACCGAGGGGGCTAATCAATATCAATTGTTTCAATCGCCCTCACCGTTCACCTTGGATATTCTTGTTGTTCCTAATATGGGGGCCCCTTTCCATATTACAGTTCTTACCTATTGACACACTGAGCTTATTTTCCCAGACGATATCATGACCCTTTATATAGACATCGGTTTGGATCTGAACCAATGTAAAGGCAAATAAGGCATTGCACTGAGAAAAATGCTAAGTCATGGAGGGTGGAAAAAAGTGTTTAGAAAATAAAGCACAGTTTTGCATTGGCTTTGTGCCATGATGTTCTTGATTTTTAGAACATTCTTACATAATACAAATGTAATTTAGTTCATGTTCTCCAACAAGTTCTCATTGTTTTCTCCATAAAAGTGTTAGAAATATATTCAGCACATGTTAACATAACAGCATTATTATAAATTGATCTTTGTTTTCTGCATAAATCACATGTATTTGATCGTGTGTCTAGTCCAAAAGCTAAAGTTAGTTCAATACGAAACGGAAAATCTTTAACTTACGAAACAACAGCTCATTTAAAATCAACTTTTTAAAATATTCTCTTTCAACTAATTATGGCTTATCACATGTACTTCCATGTGCATGTTTGAAAGCAAATAAGAACTAAACCAGAAAATTTGACTCTGTTATGCAATGACTGTAAGATTCAAGGTCTCTGGGCTAAAATTAGTCTAGTTTTTTTTGGTCAACTGTCTTAAATTCTCGATTTATGAATTTGATTTATAAAGTTAAATAAACAATTATCATGTATTTTCGGACGTTAGAATTAGAATTTAATAGACCTAAACCTACGGTAATTATCCTTGCTGATTCTAACTGAAATTTTCAAATTCATAACAAATACATACAAGCAGGGTAGTACTTTAGCGGTCACGCGGTCGCGTATGCGACTAACTTTTTGGACATGCGACTATTTTTTCAAAGTTATTCGCGCGGCACGCGACTAACTTTTTCTCGATCGTTAGTTTATTTAATACTAAATATACAATTCACCAATGATTAATTTGACGTGTTTCAAATCATCTTCAGAATTAGCACTATTTTACACTGGTGCCTTCGTCGCTCGCATTACTTAAATTACTCTAATGAATAACAAGTCGATGCTAAATCATTAAACCCATTGTGCGACATAAACGATAAACCGATAGACAATCCTTTAAAAATTGGCTCGGTCTATAAGATTCAAATATAGGTTCTTAAATCGAACATTGTATATGAGCTGTCCTGTGCCCGGTGACAACTTCACTTGTGTGGATATAAACCCTTAAGTAAAGTACTAAAATAACCTTGGCTAAGGGTTTGTGTGGCAATAATTTAATTAGAATGATTTTTTTGGATCGCGCCTACGGTGCTCGCATTTAATAATTTTTATATATATTTTTTCAAGCCTTGCTTGTATAGAGAGAACCTTTAAGCAAGACACCTCCCTGATGGTTTTTTGCATATATCTTACATATATTTAATAATCAGTACTGGCCGCGCGACTAACTTTTACCTCGCGCCACTAACTTATCTGAGCCAGTCGCGCCAGCGCGACTGGATGTTTTACTAAAAGTACACCCCTGCACAAAGGACGCTACATGTATTTTTACCGGCATGGAAATGTAACCAAATGTCAATGTTCATATCTTATAACTTCTACTTTGAATTCAGGGTTCATATTGCCACACAAAATTAATATACAGTAAAACCTGATTAATCCGGACACCCACGGGACTGAACAAAAGTGTCCGGTTTAGCGAGGTGTCCGGTCTAATCAGGTTCACAGCTTTTTCATACTTTTTTTAAAGGTTGAGTGTTTACATGTATGTGGTTGATTCGTTGACAGATTTACAGGGTTCATCCTGACTCCGGCGGATTATGCGCGCGGCGCGCACGCCTCCGTTTTGGACGCGCGATTCACCTGAGTTTACGCGCGCAAGGATAAACATATACCCAGATTTTTTGACAATATTTTTAATCATTTATCACATATAAATCCATCTTAAAGATATTCTCACAATAAAACAGCCCTGATATGTCTTATATTAAAGCCCAACTATAGTCATAATCCGTGCTCCAAAGGCGTGAGCAAATATTCTTAAGGTTTTTTTCACAACATGCAATTACTGTATGCCCGGGTGAAATTGTTATGGAAGATCATGAAAAATACAGTTGTTTCATAACTGAAGTCCCTTAATTGTCCGTTTTGGACGCGCGATTCACCTGAGTTTACGCGCGCGAGGATAAACATTTACCCAGATTTTTTGACAATATTTTTGATTATTTAACACATATAAAATCCATTTTAAAGATATTCTCACAATTAAACAGCCCTTGATGCGTCTTATATTAAAGCCCAACTTTAGCCATAATCCGTGCGCCGAAGGCGTGAGCAAAAATTCTTAAGGTTTTTTTCACAACATGCAATTACTGTATGACCGGGCGAAATTGTTATGAAAGATCGTGAAAAATACAGTTGTTTTATAACTAAAGTCCCTTATTTTTCCGTTTTGGACGCGCGATTCACATGAGTTTACGCGCGCAAGGATAAACATATACCCAGATTTTTTGACAATATTTTTGATCATTTAACACATATAAAATCCATTTTAAATATATTCTCAGAATAAAACAGCACTTGATGCGTCTTATATTAAAGCCCAACTATTGTCATAATCCGAGCGCCGAAGGCGCGAGCAAAAATTCGTAAGGTATTTTTTTCACAAAATGAAAGTGCTGTATGCGCGGGCGAAATTGTTAAGGAAAATTGTGAAAAATGCAGATGTTTCATAATGAAAGTCTCTTATTTTACCCTGATATCCAAAATCATGAAGTCCAAAATCCTAGTTTTATCCGATTTGAAAACAGATTATCAAATTCCATGATGTTCCCTGACACTGTTTTTTATGTAGCATTCAGTAGATCGATCTTAGTGCGAAGTAGTGCAGATCGGACATAGCAGTAAACCGTAAGCAAGTGAGATAGCCCCTCATCAATTCGGACTACTTTGGTCCAGCGAAATCGGTTCAAATTAACCGGGGTTCCAATTAATGAACGGTTACTGTTTATATACAAGCGGCAAAGGCGCGAGCGATTTTTTTTAAGGTTTAAAGGAGTCCGAGTAGTTGTGGGTTCAATAATCAGGGTCGACGGTTTTGTTGATATCTGCTATAATCAATAACCGGGCATAAATACCCCACTAGAAATTCAAACCTGAAATTTGAAATGTAAGTTTTGTCATTCGGGATGGAGAGTGGCATAACTTCGGGGTTCTCGCAAACCTGCCCGCCACTTGAGGATCAGTCAAGGCTGACTAACGTCCATTGACGCTTAATACAAACCTTAATGAGAGCGCCGAAGGCGCGAACAAAAAAAAGAACGAGTGTAATAAGATAATTATTCATTAGTTTATATAAAATACATACATTTAACATTTTGAGGCATATCACAACAATTTATGGCGCGCATCACTCTGTTCGCAACGCGCGATTAGAGATTTGGGCGCGCGCGTCGCGCGCACGAGGGATTTTTGAACGCGCGATTTGAAATTTTTACGCGCGAATCGCGCGTGCGCTTGGGTAGGATGAACCCTGTTTATGGGGAAAATGACCGAGGATATGAGTCTCAATATGAATTTTATTTTTCAGCCAATCAACATCTGAAAAAAATTAAACGTTTTCTGGTTGTAATTTTCTTATTGAAAATGCGTATATTTTTTATTCTTTGACAAGAAATAAATATGTTTAATTGATATTCAAATATGTAACTCACAATCGAAACCCAAAAGAAGTGTTATTTAACATTTGGATATGGAAAAGATACCCCTCCCTCAAAGGACCTGTGTAAGCTTTGAAGCTTAGTATGATACATTTAAAGGGGTGTGGTTTCATGTCACAACTTAGTATAGAAACGATACCCCTCCCTCAAAGGACTTGTGTAAGCTTTAAAGCTTAGTATGATATATGTTAAGGGGTGTGGTTTCATGTCACAACTGAAGATGGAAACGATACCCCTCCCTCAAAGGACCCGTTTAGGCTTTGATGCTTAATATGATGTATTTTAAGATTGTGGTTTCGTGGCACCATAAAGTAGAAGTGTTGAATGCCATTGATCCAAAGCCCTGATCCCTCTCTTTGTAAGGCCTTTGTGGCTAAACATAACATTTAACACAAAGACTATGCCTTGTTAATCCCTCTGTCCACATAAATAGTTTTATAGTGTAATTTCCATTGACGGAAAGCTTTCATATAGGTAAAACCGTACACTCATTTTCGGATATTATTCTTCATTAGTAATTTACTGTCCGGATAAGTCAGGTGAAATACTTATATAATTCAATATTTTGTTGCGATTTGGGTGTCCGGTGTCCGAAGTAGCGAGGTGTCCAGATTAATCAGGTTTTTAAATGGTATAAAATAGAGGAAAATAAAACGGGACTGAGAAAAACCGTCCGGTTTAGCGAGGTGTCCGGTCTAGCGAGGTGTCCGGTCGCAAGGTTTTACTGTACATATATACTATATTTTAAACGAAACCCCAAAGCGAAATAATCAATGATGTTAAATAAACTAGAAGGTCAGTGACCTTGGATCCCCCGTGAACTTCAACAATTCGTATATGCAGGATGGTCAGTTTTAACTAAAATTAACCTTGGAAATGACGAACTATTTTGCGAATAAATAAGATCATGTGATGAAAGAAAAACAGAGTAACATCTTGCATCATCACTCACTTCTTTCTGAGGACATGTCTTGAACTGACGAGACCAGTTGGCAAAAGAATCCTCAATTTATAAATTAAAGGAAATATGCTTTTATAAGCACGAGCTCATATAGCACATCCAAAATGCTTTTGAGAGGCAACTGACACGGCCAGTGAAGTAAAAATATAATTTTATTAGATTAATTTTGATAATATAAGCACATCCCAGATACTTTAGAGACGCAGCTGACAAGGCAGGTGAAACAAATATACAGTAGAACCTCGTTAACTCGAGCACGGTTAACTCGAATTACCCGTTAACTCGAGGTTAATTCAAAGTCCCATCTCTTATATAATAGTCTAATAAAAACACGGTTAACTCGAATTCACGGATAACTCGAGGTAAATCTGAAGTCCCGAGGACCTCGAGTTAACGAGGTTCTACTGTATCATTTAACTTACATAGCAAATATGCTTATATAAGGAAGATTACTTTTGTAAGCCAATTCCAAATGCACCAGGCTCCCCAGATAGGTGTTAACACATCTCTATTAATTTGCTGATTAATATGCTGATATAAGCATGATTGCTTATAAATGCATATTCATAAGCAATCATACTTATATCAGCAAATTAATCATGAAGAATGATTGCTTATAAAATCACACGCAAAATGTTGTTGGTGGGTAGCTGACGAGACAAGTGAAGAAAGAATATCATTTCACTTATCTAAAAAATAATATGCTTATATAAGCATGTTTGCTTATATCAGTACATACCACGTACTTAAATGATGATATCTTATATTATCACCCACATTTCCTCATCTGAATATGAACTGTTCGCTACTTTTTAAAGTGCTCGAAAATCGATTTTCAACCGATCGCGATGACATCATGACGAGGCACGACTTCAGACCTTGATTTATATGTGTATTAAATTAAAAATATCTCGCTCAATTCCTTCATACCAAACTCGCGTGCACAATGTACTTAACATCGGGTGAAAATGTTGAAATCGACAATTTTCAAAGTGTTCCAGAATCGACAATTTTCAACCGATCCAGATGAAACCTTAACGAGGCACGACGTCAGACCTCGGTTTATACGATATTAAAATTTGAAAGGTCTAGCTTAATTGCTTCATACCAAACTCGCCTGCACAAAGTACTTGGCATCTGTAAAAATGATTGAAATCGACAATTTTCAACCGATCGAGATAAAACCTTGACGAGGCACAACTTCAGACCTTGGTTTATATGTGTACAAAATTTCAAAGCTCTAGCTCAATCGCTTCAGACAAAACTTGCCTGCACAAAGTGCTTGGCATCTGAAAAAAAAAGTTTAAAATCGACAATTTTTAAAGTGCTCCAGAATCGACAATTTTCAACCGATCGAGATAAAACCTTGACGAGGCACAACTTCAGACCTTGGTTTATAATATGTGTACAAAATTTCAAAGCTCTAGCTCAATCGCTTCAGACCAAACTTGCCTGCACAAAGTGCTTGGCATCTGAAAAAAAAGTTTAAAATCGACAATTTTTAAAGTGCTCAAGAATCGACAATTTTCAACCGATCGAGATAAAACCTTGACGAGGCACAACTTCAGACCTTGGTTTATATGTGTACAAAATTTCAAAGCTCTAGCTCAATCGC
>LQRL01164227.1:32776-44267 GCA_001703475.1 Hydroides elegans
TCTTAAACATGGAACCATGCTAATTTTGATGAACTTTCAGATGAGTATGAAGCACTGAATGGTATCTATTTTCGCTGGCAGCGTTTTGCTGGCAACGATTTTAGGGATTTCCTGGCTGGCAAACAAAGAATAAAGTTTTCACTTAAAGGAATAATATTTCACCACTTTAAACTGCAAATGCTTACGTTTCATAACAAAATAAGTCATTTTAGACACACTTCAAAAAATCTTTCGTTGGGTACTCCTGACATATCCGCCATTGCCAAGATTTGATGGTCCAAAATTAGACACTGAACAGTTTGCGATATTCCCACATAACACTAGGCATTTGGTTAGCAAGGTCGTGGGTTCGATCCCGAGTGGCGATTGTCCAATAAGACGTCTGCCATGAGAGGTAATGTAAAGTCGACCTGCAGAACTGATTGTCGGATGTAAAACACATAAAATAACAAAAACGAGGCACCAAATATAACTCATTTATAATGTTTTTTTTTACAATTGAGTATAATCATCACGTAACTGTATCTGAATTCTAATCTAAACTAATATATGTGCGAAACCTTACTTCTCAATAGCTAAATAACCAGTTTATAAAATATCATCGTTATTTCTTGTCATCATCTCCTTTTACTCAAAGTCCATTTCTTGTTATACAAAATAGCAAATTCATCATTCTTGTACAAAATAATAAGCTGTTATATACTAAGGAATCTTTGCTTCTAAGAAACATATATTTCTGTACTGAGTAGTTTGTATCGACTAACGATTGCATTTCACATGTTTTTTGTGTGTGTTTTCGATTTCTCCAGAAGACATGACCCATGTAATGAGCGTATCATTATACACATGTCAGATCCAGAATATTTCCCAAGAAAATTAAAAAAAAACGCATCATTGAATTATTTTTTGACGTATTCATATATATATATATGCCTATATTTATATATATATATATTGTCTGATTGTTTGGATTAGTTTTATGCAAAAAAAGTTTGAATTTGACGTGGTATTTGCGTAATAACAGTTTGTTTTTCTTTTAGAGTGTAGCTGCTTTCTCGACACATACTTTGTTTTATATTTTGTCTATTTTCTTTTGGTTGTAGTTAAAAGCAAAAAGCTTTTAATTTGGTCCTAACATCTTACATCCCACTCGGCAAGACGTCCACGGACGTTGAGCGGACGCCCTTCTTTGGTCCCGTATGAAAGTTTTCCGGACGTCCTTATTCGTCGCGGACGTAGAAAACACGCTGCAAAGACGTCGCGTCCGAATCAGACGTACGAATTACGTTCTACGGACGCCGGGACGTAAAAGGACGTCCGGAAAACTTTCATACGGGCCCAAAGTAGGTCGTCCTCTCAACGTCAGGTCCGAATGCGACGTACTATTGACGACCCTTGCCGAGTGGGATTCTGCTGTTCGAAACGTTTTTTTGTATTGGGCAATAAATTAATGGTCAATAGTTTTTGTCTCAGATGCATGTCTTATGGTACATGGTTTAACAATGTGAAAGATCTTTACATGGTGTACAAATAAATAGACTGTACGTGGCACATACCGAATTACATAAATCATTGAGTAAACAATAGGTGCTTGGCAAATCGTATTTACATGTACTATGTAACGATATTATCAATTTATGTCAAATAAAGATGCTTAAATAAAAATGTTCATCATATGGCCCGATTAAATAAGCAAGCTGTGTAAAGTTATGTATGGTCCAGTTATTACAATGAAAAAAAAAGTTTGATTCCGAGGACAATATATGATGCTATTTTCTATTCCTATGGTGAAGAGCAACACATATGGTATTGCCAATAGATGCCAACCATGTTGAGATTTTCTTTTTAAAAAGTATATCGTTTTCAACTTCACAATATCATGAATATAAATCAATTTCAATATAGATATGCTGTTCAAGCTCTTCGTTGTCCTGATCAGAAGCGATTTATACATCTGATAAGTAAATTAAAGATCAAAAACGGACCCCTTTATAATCTAAATTTATTTGAAACTTGGTATGAATAATCAAGTTATCTAATTGATTACATTCTTAGGTGGTATAACAATATAAGTCTTATTTTTCACTTAAAAGATATATTTTGCCACCCGGGTATTATTTGTAGGTCATTTAATATGTATCAAATTGGAGCCGATTGATGGAGCAAAAACGTTTTTTTTTTACATTTTATTAGACCAAATGGTTATAAATATACGAAACCCTTGTTGAATCTAATAGATTTTGATCTAGAGTGAGACAACCAACCGTATTTTTCTTTGAAAGCTATCAAAAGCAAACATTTGATGATCTTTTTAATGACTAATCAAAAAATATACTTTGTGCATAATTTTAATTGCATTTCAAACACATAGAGTGCTACATAATGAAAATGACAATACAAATCATATGGCATATTCAAGAAAACTTAAAGACTTCAATATATCTTATAGACATTCAGTTTATGGTAATATTAAAAAAAAGTATTACTTTGATATGATAGATCATACATACATATGTTATGCTTAATGTCATGTTCCATGACATATATTCAGTGGTTTTCCGACATGACAGCTATCATGTAAAGCATGACACAACTCAAAGTCTACGTACTGACCTGAGAACGTCTTTAACCCTTGATATCTCCTTTACTTTCTTTTCAGTTTTTCCGATTTTTCTGCAGCATATACAACTTCTAAAACGCGGGCTATTTTGCAAATTTTCGTACTAATCATTAAATTATAAGCATATGAAAAATAATAAAAATTATTTCTCAGGCTTTTTTTCTTGATTTTGATGCATAGATTATCCTGTTCTCCCCTTTTCCTTTGACATATGTAGAGTTTTTGGACCAATGTTTGACACTTTTTCCGATAGATTTTGACCATTTCTGGCAGGTTTTCTCAAAATTAATAGGCTTAAGAGGGATGTCGACTTAGGTTCCAGGGTCGTCATTGTGTACCCTAGAATCAAATTCTCAAAATTTGCAGGAAACGAGCTATGTTCTAACCGGAAAAATCACACTTTATTCAACTATATCGTTGTTTATAAGCGATTGTATGGAAATATTCACCATTTAGTGATGTTATGAACTCTTTTTTCCTTTTTGGATGATTGTCGATGATGTAATGCATAATGGCATAATAACGCGTTAAACGGTGTCTGCATGCAATGATATGGCCAAATAACCTTAAGAATAAATGAAGTATTCTCAAAAGAATGACAAGCTTATCTATCTCATCAGATTCCTTTCTTTAATCTAATCCGATTTGCAGTCGCAGTGCCATGCTTTTGCAATGCGATGGATTGGTGCCATGAATTTAAAAGGGTTTGTGAACAAATATACCTCTTAAGTCGTTCCTAGCTATGAAAGTCGAATAAACTCATATTTTTTTACAAAATGAACAATAATGTATGTTAACATTTTTTGTTCCAATGCCCGAAATTCACTTTTCAAGTAAGATGTTGTTTTGGTGGAATGGTGCCGTGCATGTGTACTGTCGGTTGCCGTAAGCGGTGGTACTTTTTGATTTTTCATCAAACTTAAATCAAGTAATTAAAAGTGCGCTGTTTGGTCCATTTTTGTTCTATCCTAAGCCACTGGACTATTTTGTACGCATGCGCCAAGGACAGTAAAAATCAAAAAGCAAATATTTTTCAATTATTTGCTATAATCTAGTCATGCTTTAAACACATTTTATACTTTTATTTGTTCATTATTGTTTTATCCATATACCTCGATACGCTCTGGAGCTATTAGTAGCAAATCAAGTGTTTTTGACACTTAAACTTTATTTTGCTTTGGCGCCGGACGCCATACTTGATGTTTACATTAGCAACTTTGACTTTTCTTTTTAAGATCTCATATTTTAGTATTCACGATGAAGTTCGATTTTTTTGTTCCTGTTGCTTCCTTATTGGGTATTTATTGGGTACTTATATCAAATATGGTATCAAAAAACTCTTTGACACATTTGGCCTTCGTCTTGATGTTATCTGGTGTTAATGAGTTGAACCCAGGTCCATTGGATAAGTGTTCGATATGTAAAAAACGCGTCTATAATTCTCATCCCGCAATTCAATGTGATGATTGCGAACTTTGGTGTCATACGCAATGTTGTGATAGTTCGAAGAAAGAGTATGAAGACTTACAAGCATCGGATGATAAATGGTATTGTTCTAATTGTGTCTCTGTCTGTGGAATTTGCTCCGAAAACATCTTTAATTCTTACCCAGCTGTGGAATGCGACGAATGCAAATCATGGGTTCATAACAAGTGTTCCCTCCTACCAGAAGAGCAATATATTGTCATGCAACAAAAACACTGTGTTTGGATATGTAATGAGTGTGAACATCAACATTATATGAATAGAATCCCGAATCTTTCCTCAAACACAAAAACCCATGGTCTCTAAAACGACACTAAACATTAACCTCTCAAACATAGCCTCTCTATTAAATCCATCAACATAAATGGTATTCGTGGTAAAAGTTAGAACTCCAAACATGCCTAGATGTATATAGGCCAGACATAGTAGCAATCCAAGAAACCATCCAACGTACATTAAATGGAGTAGGTGTTATGCTTCTAACAAAAAAGGAATTGAATGCTTCTCGGATCTCTTCTCATCAAAATGCTGAAAGTTTATGGGCTAAGGTCAATTTAGGTGGCAACATTCATTACTTTTCTTCATGGTACCGCCCCCCTGATATTCCATAGATAATATAAACGCACTTAGATAACAAATGCTTCAAATACGTAATAGTCACAAGGCAAACAAAACAATATCTCTCCATATCTTAGGTAATTTCAATTATAGACTCATAGATTGGAAAACAAATGCTAACAAAACATCAGGAAAACCTTTGTCTAAATGCAAAGGTCAAGGTCTTATAAATAGTCTTAACGAAAATTGTGCTGAACAGTTAGTTACCTTTCCCATCCGAAATGAAAATACTTTAGATCTGTTAATTACTACCTCCCCCAACCAATTCTCAAATGTTTGCTCTCAAAATAGCATTAGTGAACACAAAATAATATCAGCTAGTTTAAATTACCATAGAACACATAGGAAACAATTAAAAAGAAACTATTTTTTATACAGTAAAGGTGACTATGATTCAATCAGAAATGACGCCAAGTGGTTCTCACAAGATAAATACTTTAACGGATATCAAAATAAACGCGAGGTTAACCATAAGTGGAATATGATTAAAAGCTTCATTATTGACACAACTAACAAGTTTGTGCCATGCAAAACAACTGCAAATAAAAAACACCTACCCTGGATTAGCAAGTCTATCCGTGCGAAAATACGTTGCAAAGATAAAGTTCATAAATTAGCTAAACAAACAGGAAACTCGCGATTACTCAAAAATTGGAAAGCTATAAGAGCTGAATTGAAACTTGATATTAAAAATCACATGATAAATATGTACATAATTGGCTACATTACTCAAAACTCTAAACCCTTTTGGAAACATATAAATTCACAAAAACACGACCACTAAGGCATCCCACCCCTGAACACAAAAAACGGCCTGATTGCTGAAAGTGACGAGGCCAAGGCTAATGCTCTAAACGATCAGTTTTCTAGTGTATTTAATGAAACAAAGTTTGATCAGATACCACTGAATAAACCCAATTGTGACATAATGAATAATATCACTGTTAACCCCTCAGGTGTAGCTAAGTTATTGTCTGGTTTAAACCCATCCAAATCCCCTGGTCCCGACCTTATTCACCCACGTATTCTAAAAGAGTTTGCCAATGAAATATGTCATGTCATAGCCCACCTATTTCAACAGTCCCTTACTCAAGGTGTCATCCCTGATGATTGGAAATCCGCCAATATCTGCCCTTTATACAAGAAGAATGAGAGATCATCTCCTTGTAACTATCGGCCTGTGTCCCTTACCTCAATATGCTACAAAATCCTAGAACACATAATATCCTCAAACCTTATGAAACATCTTGACAAAAATAATGTGTTATCTGATCTTCAACATGCTTTTCGAAGAAATAGAAGTTGTGAAACTCAACTCATATACGTGATCTATGACTGGTCCAAGGATCTCGATAAATGTGTACAAATAGATTCCTTCGTTTTAGATTTTTAAAAGGCTTTTGATACTATCCCGCACGAGCTCTTGAAATTAAAACTTTATAGTTATGGTGTTTCAAAACAGGTTCTTAATTGGATTTCCGCTTTTCTTGCAAACCGATCTCAGTCTGTAGTAGTCAATGGTTCATCTTCTGATAAAGCAGGCGTCCTTTCCGGCGTACCACAAAGGACAGTTTTAGGCCCAATCCAATCATTAATGATATAGCTCAATGCGTGGGTTCTCAAATAAGATTATTTGCTGATGACTGCGTCTGCTATAGGATAATCCGTAATGTGAATGATAGTATAGCTCTTCAAGATGACACCAACCGACTCGGTAAATGGGCTCGTGATTGGGGTATGCGTTTTCAGGCTTCAAAGTGCAACATGATCCGTTTCTCGTAAAAAAAGAAGGAATATCCTCTTTGATTACTCACTAGAAGGTTCCAAATTTGATTTACTTGATAGAATCAAATACTTCGATGTAAACATAACTAACGACCTTAATTGGAACTTCCATGTCAATTTTATCTGTAATAAGGCATACCTAACTCTAGGTCTCTTGAAAAGCAAACTTCGTATGTGTCCTGAAAGTGTGAAACTGGAAGCTTATAAGGGACCCATCAGTCCCAGGTCTGGTATATTCCAGCTCAGCGTGGGATTCTTACCAGTTGTACTTACCAGATGCCCTAGAAAAGGTTCAAAAACAGTCAGCTCGATTTATCACCAATAATTACTCCTACGAACCCGGCTCTATGACATCAATATTATACCATCTCAAACTACCACCCCTTAATCAAAGAAGAAAACAAAACCCTGTTGTTCCCATGTATAAAGCCTTAACAGGAAAAGCTGCTATCCCATTAAATGATCTTCACTATCCCACAAGACTTAACCGTCATAACCACCAAAATAGTTTCCGCCAACTTCAAAATAGGGCTGATGTCCATAAACATAGTTTTATACCAAAAACAATAGTGGCTTGGAATGCCTTGCCCAGTGAGGCGTTTGGAGGTAGTGACTTAGCACCAAAGTTCATCGAGCGTTTTACCAATTATATCCGAAATTATGAATTTTAAGTTTTTGGCAATGCGCGGTGAAATAATGTCGCGAGACGTATCACCGTTAAATATCAAGATCACAGATGCCCGGAACGGAATGTGATATATTTGTATATAAAGAAGTCAAATCACATAATTGTAAATTTGCTGTTTGAAAATAGAAATCATTGATGATTGATCGATTGATCGAATGATAATTATATGAAGACAAAACTATAAACAAATTAAGATTGAATGTCAAACGAATGTTTTTACTTTTTTCTTGTGTCCTCAGGAGTGTTTTGATAAAATTATTCACATTTCTTCGCTCTTTCATCAAGGATTTTAATTAGTTGGATTTAGTAAAAGAAACAGATACTTATATAATAAACGGAAATCAAAATTTATAAAACTTATATACAATGAACCGTTCTTTACAATTATCATCACTTGTTAGTCGGTCAGTAGGAATTATTTTTATAAAACCCATATTATCGCCCATTCATGACTCGGGCTCTCCAGTGAATTTTGTTATCACATTCCATTATTATAATGAATGCACTTTGTTTGTCCGAAATGGGGTTAATATTTTAATTCAAACCAGTCATCTGGAGATCCATTGAATATATATAAGCCTGACCGCAATATTTAACATGTTACCGGCGAACCGGGAAAACTGAATACTCGTAAATTTCACATCAAATCATAATGTCTCATGTTTTTATAATCTTAAAAATAGACACAAGCTTTCCAGTCGGCTTCCCTACATAAACAAACCAGTAATCATCCTATTGGCATGTAGAGATATATACTAGAACGTATCCTTCAACTTCAAGATTGATCAATTACGAGCTATTCAATGTATTGAATGTTTAGGGGAAGTATCCAGGTAGGAAAATGTCTCGTCCAATCACATTCATTGTATGCCTTTATGTTTTGGGGACGTAACTATGGCGTGACGAATGTCGGTCTTGAAGAATGTAGTGTCTTGAGTATTATTGGTTTTGAGCTCTTTACAAGGGAAGCTATGTATATTTTTGGACCTATTTTGACAGATCATACATAGAAATATCTATATTTTGCAGCGAATCATTTAAAATAAGGTGTTAGAGCATCATGGTTTATCATGATAATGACTACCTCGTTATGTTAGCATCCTGAAATGATGTTGACGCCCTAAAATCCCAGTTATCCCATTGGACTTATAAAAAGACAAATGACCATCGGTTGTTCACACTTGGTTTGCTATAAATTACAAGGGAGCGACAAGGAAAATGGCATTTGATATGGAAATGAAACAGATGTAAACATTAATGTCTTCGACATTATTTATTATTTTGTCCTTTTTGTAAGTTCAAAATATAATATTTATGTATATTAATACACTGTCACTTGAAAAATGAACTTTGAATATATAGTAGAAAATGTAAATTATAAACTTAGATGTTTTCCATTTCCATATCCAGTCACATTTATTTATAGCTGACGAATAAATAGCTTGTACAAATTAATTACGAATTTTCAGACGTAAAGTCGTTTTGTGATATAAAAAAAAAAACACATTTATTTGTATAGTAAGGATTCTCACACAGTTATTCATATTCGAGATAATTTGTGTCTTAGAACTTAAACAAGCATGCCGCGCAATTAATACGAGACAGCCTATCGTAGCAACTTTGCTAATAGGGTAACTTGAACTGACTTAAAGTGATGCCCAAGCGAGTCATATCAATGATTGAATTTTGTTTAAAAGGTGGAGCAAGGGATGGCAAAGTGTTCGCAGATGCTCATCTGCCGTGCAAAAGGCACAGGAATTGCAAGTCGGTGACAAAATGCACGGCTATACTGTGGAAAAGGTAAAATGGGAAGTTGAACAAGGATCATAGGGATTTATTAAACTGTACACACATGCACACAGTAACATATAGCAAGAAATGAATACATGTTTGATTGTTATCCTGAATAGGATCTGATTCATGTAACCTGTTTGTGTGGGCTATTTTCTTTGAAAATAAATAAATGTTTGATTATTTTGCTACTGCTTATTAACCAATCAAATTGAATTTGCATCCCAAATAGTATATTGTTAATTCCCAAAAACATATAGTCTAACATGAGGCTATGACCAACGCTATAGAGTTTGTTTTATAGGTTTGTGTTGGATCGAAACTCTTAGACAAATATGTTTAAATTATATCGCTTCAGATCGTTCCTGTACCTGACCTGTTTTTGACCTCTGTCAAACTAATCCACGACAAAACTGGGGCACAACATTTACATGTAGCACGTGAAGATGCTAATAATGTTTTCGGGTAAGTTGAATATCATATACATGTTAATGCATATGGTGGCTAATTATATTTCGCATTCAAACAAATGATACCTATGAGCGGAATGTATATAGACTAGCAATTGGGCATAGTGCTGTTTTTTTTCTTAATCTGCCTTCTGTTAAGGTTTCCTAGCGTAATACATAAACATGATTTATTGTTCGCCCATTGAGCCGTTTACTATTCTAATGTTGTAAATAAAACAAAGGTAAATCAACAACAAAAAATGTTTATTTGGTAGATTTTTCCCTTCATTACAGTGTTTCTCTGCGGACTACCCCAATGGATGACACTGGAGTTCCACATATTCTTGAGCATACAACGCTGTGTGGTTCGCAGAAATATCCCGTGCGGGATCCATTCTTCAAAATGTTGAACAGATCACTCTCAACGTTCATGAATGCATTTACTTGTAAGTATTGATTATCATAGAGGGAAAATTATAGAGGGATAATTATAGAGGGAAATCAAATAGGAATTATACCCGATGTGTCTATAGCAAAACATGGTTTATCGACCCGAAGGCAGGGAAAAGTAAGGCCCAAGCTCAGAAGTGCGCTGACATCACTTTTACCTATACCGTGAGTTAATTTCCATTTACGTTTGGACATTCAGTTTCATACCAAAACACTCATACACACTTTTATGCCAAAATAAACTATATTCGGTTATATTTTTCAAAACTAATCAATGCGATACTGATAAAGGTGTTTCTTTTAGTTTAATATGTTAATCATTAAAGGATCCTTTGTTAATACCTTTATATTTGTCATTATTTTTTAGCCACTGACTGGACTATGTATCCATTCTCGACACAAAATGCCACCGATTACAGTAATCTCATGTCAGTTTATCTCGATGCTGTGTTCTTTCCACGTCTGCGCGAAACTGATTTCAGGTAAAGAGCTTTTGTCATATAATGATAATGTATGATTAAAGAAATAGTTAATATCCGTTAATAATAGAAAACACATTTATTCTTAAATGATTATTAAAAGCTATTCTCAAATATTTCATCTAACAGATTTTTTTCTCAAGGAGCTTTTGATTATATGTTACGTGTATGGTTACATATTCTATAGAACTTCTTATAATTTTTTCCTGTAAATCCGCTGTCTCTTTTCTTTAGATCTTAGGCCATTTAGCTTATGAATACAATTCAGTCAGTTTTGTTTTGTCATCACCAGTTTTGCTATGTTTTTGTTTCAGTCAAGAGGGTTGGCGTCTTGAGCATGAAAATCACGACGATCCGACAAGCCCTATCATATTCAAAGGAATCGTGTTCAATGAAATGAAAGGTGTCTTCGTAAGTAAAACATCTTGTTTCTTTGGAAGTAAGGTTATCAACGTTTACAATTGATTAAAAAAAAAAACATCTTTTAATATGTGAATAACACATTGTGTTCGCTTAATGAATAAGTTAAATGCATATAGGTTATGTACCCTGTCTTAATCACAGTTTCATTTTGATTGACAAAGCATATCAAAGATAGGTTGGCCTACAAACAACAAATTAGATTGTTCAAAGTCCTACCTGGGCAATGTCACATTTTTTGGATACAATTCATCAATTTAAAATACCTCTTAGTATTTAGTATAAACATCTTCAGTTTCATTACAATCATATCATAATTTTAATTGATTTGCAGAGCAACTCCAAATCCCTGTTTGCCCATAAGGAGCAAAACTTCATTTTGCCTAGTCATACCTATGCCACATGTTTTGGAGGGGACCCAGCCAGTATACCCAAGCTTACGTGGCAACAGTTGAAGGACTTTCATGCGGGTCACTATCATCCGAGTAACGCAAGGTGAAAAAATACAAGTTCGCCTAACCATATGTTTAAAAAGATTTAAAAAGAGAAATAAAGGGGTTTACCAGTCATAATATTATACGAATGTGTGTATTCTCCTCGTTTCTTCTCGCTCTCTCTCTCTCTCTCTCTCTCTCTCTCTCTCTCTCTCTCTCTCTCTCTCTCTCTCTCTCTCTCTATCTCTCTCAATCTTTCTCCCTTCTACCTA
>LQRL01164237.1:2291-13123 GCA_001703475.1 Hydroides elegans
TACAATAATAGGTGAATATATACATTTAACTACATCGTTGCTCAAAAAAAAAGTTTTCTCTATTTATACAATCCTTTAAACATATTTTCCTTTATAAATATATGAATTGATACGTTTTGTCGCAAAATTGACAAAAAAACTACAGGGAACTAGGTGAATGTAATTTTTGAGTGATTAGGAGATTTATATAAGCCCAATTAAGGACGTAATTTTGACGTTTTTGTGGTTGGAATACGTCATACAGAGAAGCCGATCCATAGCAATCGACGTACTCGCCTATTCATGAGCAAGTTCAAGTTCATGAGCTAGTTTTAAAACGACGTCGCTTTAACGTATTTGTACATCACAGTGCAACGCCCAAACGGTTATATCGAAGCTATATATGAATTACATTCGAAATTGTACTTCATGTTTGGGTTCAAAAAACTACAGCTTATTCGTAAAACAAGGGTTTCGATTTAATATTCTTTAAAACTAAATATATATATATATGTTGTTATAAATGCAATCAATAAATAGAATTAAACATTAAATAATATATCTTACCTGATTATCTTTTATTCTCCTTTATTTATTTTTCGATTGTGGTAAATGTGTATATATAGTTGACGCAGCAATCGTCACAGATTTATTGTTGCGTCATAGAACAAAACCAAAAATGAATTCAAAGAATAATCGCTTTATTATTTAATTGCAACTGAATATCGCCGATCTTATTTACTTTTGGGAATACATAATATATTTTCTAGACACCATTATACCATATATACTCCTATTCGTTTATATTCGTTTATGTACATGACTATTCAGGAGTGACACTAATCATTTTATATGTTCCTCCTTTTTTACATAGAAATTTGCAAATATATGTCTTCCGAAGCTCAATTAGATAATTGTTGTGAGTTAAACCATTTTTAAAATGGTTAAAAATAGATCATAAAATGCTTAAGGTCCTCCAAACTCTCAGCGAGCGAGCGAGTGCAGTGTGGACGGTCATATGCTCGCTCGCTGGGATAAATTTACTCGCTCGCTCGCTTTTTCAAAAGCGAGCGAGCGAGTGCAGTGTGGACGGTGCTTTAATTGCATTTTTAACAAACATAGTTAGTACATTCGTGATTAAAGTAGGTTAAAGGCACGTACACCTCGAATAGCAAGTGAGTATTATAACAATAATATGGAAACAATATTGTATGGTACAAAATTGTGCTGAACACAAATACTCTACTTGATATAATTTAACCTATAATATAATGGATAATTGTCATAGCTCACTAGACATATAGCTAAAATTGAATTATTTACCATATAGGTCTAGATTATTATTCTGGATTCTTGAATAAAAAATATCATCAAATGACCTCTTTACGCGAAGTGCAACAGGCTGGGAACGATCATGGGGTTCTTCCTGTATAACCATTTATACCGGAAACATATCGAACATGTCCTTAAAAACCGTCAACAAAGTAATATTGCTTTGAAATCGTTTGAGAACACCTCACGGAAAAACGAAATTAGGACCAAGTCATCATGCAATCCTATGCTTCTTAAACATAACAACATTTTTCAAATTCATCCTGACACATATTAGATTTTTACAGGCGTAGAAATAGTTTAATAACTACATATGGTGATCAACATGCGTTTATTAATTTAGCCATAATTAAGTGAGCAAACTTAAAAATTATATAGACTAATCATTTTATGTTTTCACAATAAAGTCCTCAAGAAAGGGGGGTCAAGACTCAGGTCTAAATTTCAGAGTTACACGAAACAACACTTATCTTTTCACTGCAACGTGTTAAGTTTCCAAATGTAGAGGGGCCCCTCTTTTAGGGATGTCGGAATGGTAGCGGAAGGGTATCGAAGGGTGTCAGATGCCCATAGTTTCCATTTTCAAATGCTAAATGAATACTTATGTTACGTTTCGATAGTTCAGTTGGACCCGCAAACAAGTCAATGGCATATACATCAGACCTATTAAATAAATCGACGGAAAACCTATTTACCTGAATAGATGTATCAATCATGTTTGATAGTATAATCTAACGGTTGGTTATTCAATTCTGAAAAATATATACGAATTCAAAAGCTCTATATCAAGTTGTCATTTTTAAATCAAATATTTTTTCAATAGAAAATAAGTATAATTTAAATCTCGGAATTCATCAGATTAACAATATAACAATAGGCTTCGTGCAATCAAATATGGTATAATGTTTTATGTTGTCTCATTCGTAAAAAAAGATCAAATTTACTATTACATAGAATTACATAAATTCGTAGTTTTATTTTTGAACTAAATCCATAGTTTGATTATCAACACAAAGTGATTAGTGTTTTCAATGTTTTAGTTTTACTTTAAATCTATTTGTTTGGTAACACGACACTATTCTCAACTGATAAGGAAGATGATCAATTATGTATGCTGAATAAGATAGTTGGGACTAAATAATTTGTTTGACTAAAACCATCGTATATTAAACAAAAAATGCGCTATTAACAAAAATATTTACCTAGTGTGGTTGACCTAAAGAAGTTAGGAAAATTATACCGAAAATACAGGTTTGCCCAAACTCTATCGTGTATATGTGAATGCTGGAGTATGGGGAATAAAACATAGCTATTTCTTTGTTATTGTTGCGTCGTATAAAAAATGCTAATGTTAAAAAATGCTATCGCAAATTCAAATATAAATTAAATCCGTTTTCTTTTTATTAATTCATACATAGTTCATACAATGATATACAAGTTGTCTAATGCGTCACGAATACAATAATAAATGCTTATTATACTCACAGTGACCCCCTATATACACGTATTCATATCTTTGACAATAATTGCTTTGGGCGGTCATTAAATAACACATACTTTTCAACAGTTTATGTAGATGTGTATGAAATAGGGAAGGTTATAGTCAGAAGACAATAAGATGGCACAGGTCGAACACTATTCAGATGATAAAAGTTTATAACTCTCAAATGTGAAGGCGGCTTGGCTTCTTGTTTACAACCTGAACAAACAAAGTTATTCACATTGGTCGTGTTTCTTTATTGTCAGCCAAGTAAGCCAAGTCCGCCAAGTAAGCCAAAAACGCGTTTCCTTATTGTCAGCCAGATAAGCCATGTCAGCCAAGGCAGCCAGAATGTCAGCCGGCTGAAGCTGTCTTATCTGGCTGAAATTTGTCACGTGACACAATGTTTTGATTTTACGTTTTGTTTATTTGTTGTTAAACTTATGTTTTAAAGTTAAGATATGACTTTTTGATTGCAATATATATCAAAATAAACAGTTTAACCATTTTTATAATTATTTGCGTGGGATTTTGTTCAAAATGCTTCGAATTATATTCGGCCTGACCTTGACCTAAAAAATAAGCCACTTCAGCCGGGATCTGTTTCTTTAATCTCTTTTTTTCCTGGCTGACGTTTTGGCTTACCTGGCTGACTTGGCTGAATTGACTGACAATAAAAAAAGAAGAGCACCTCACGAGCTGTTCGCTCAAAAATGTATTCCCCACCAAATTCCAGCTGGCTTGGAAATTTTCAGGAAATTCATTCTAGCTTGGAGATTTTTGCAGATTAAGGAACACCTTTTTTTTTTTGAAAATTTCCTTATTTTTGTAATAAACATTGAGAATTATTGTTTCAAAATTAATGAAACCTGCTTGTTATTGTTTAACAAACTATTATCTACAATATATGATAGGTAAATAAGTTATATTCACCATTTCAATTTTCGCAAAAGGTGTTCCTTTTCTGCTCCAAGCTGGATAGAAAGGAAAATCAGCCCAGCTGGCTTGGAAAAAATGAACACCTTTTTGCAAAATTTAAATGTTTAAAAACCATTATTTTGTTGTTGTCCATACTTTTAATGGTGTTTAAAGGTGATTTAACAACTTAAAAAAAATGTCGTGGGATGCCCTTCAAGAAACACAACCGTTACCTTCATGCACGTAACCCAGGGTTTGTAACTTTGCTGAGCGATACAGGTTATAGTTGAAAACATATATGGCCGAGACGTGTCACGCATGCGCATCATTTTGCGGAAGTAAACAAAAGTGGAAATGTCAAAATTTTATTTATTTCTGCTCTATATCTGTGAATGAATTAAATAATGTTTAAAAATTTGAAGAAAAGAATCCAGGAAGGTGTTGCCAATGCACCTGCCAAATTGGATTCTTCTATGCAAAACCTTTCTAAGGTAATCTAGTTCCTAGGTTTTCGGCGACCCTTTGGATTTTCCTACAACGAAATTTATGCATCTAACTTGATAATTTATGAGTTTAATAACATAATATCGATAGCCCTTTTAAAGTACAGCTAATTACACGTTTATCTACAAAATGTCTTGCATCGTGCTCTCCGGATATCTTTGTTTCAATGTCTTGTTTACTTGTCTCCTCTTTCATAAAATTCTTCTAGTACACCTGTGACCCTAAGTTGAAACACATTTTGAGTCTATTTTCAAATTACTTTTTTTTAAAAGTCTCTTATCGAATTGAACTTACTTGAGGCGAAAGCTATGTCGACTTATAATATATCATGTTAATTGTAGTATTATTCAACGCTTGTGTATGAAAATATTCACTTTTATGAAGATGTTTCAACTTAGGCACATTGTGCCTAATTTGAAACACTTTATTTTTGTGTGCCTAATTTGAAACATTTCGCGAACATTTTTCACATTTTGTTAACATCTACTAAAAGTTATGTTGTTCCTCTCTTAAATAATGTATTTTATGTGCTTACATAATCTTTTCACAACATTTTAACTAAATTTGAATTTTCGTTTGGTTTACTGTGCAGCTAAGTAAACGCAAAACCATCAAGGCATACATAAAAAACTTGTTTCTTTCTTTAAAACGAAAAATGCATGAAAAAGTCATTAATTCATATTTTATATTCATAAAATGTATTTTTAGCAATACGTGTGTGATGTATTCAGATCATTTCAGTATAATTTGGATGATCTAGAGTAACTTTATTTAAAAGTGTTTCAAATTAGGACCCGTTTCAATTTAGGCACACAGGTGTACACGGGTGGACATATTATGAACTTGAGCGCCCGATTGTACAATATCAAAATTCTTTCGTATTGTGTAAACAAAGGTGTTTTAAAGTTAATATATTTATAAACACTTACCTAATGTATATTTTGATAGTGTTTAAGCCATTAAAATAATTGAATTACGAAAGAAATTTGACCATATAAAAAGCAGCACTCATATTATATCCAGTTCATATTATGCCCACCCGTGTTCTTTAATCTTTAATCGATTTATCAATTAAGGCCCTTTATATTTCGTAAAAAAGGAAAGCCGTAGCTCAGTGATAGAGCGCTCGCCTTGTAATTGCAAATCCGACTAGGGGCGTTATGCTGGAGAATCGGCGAGTGCTCTGAGTCTGACACTGATAAACGTAACTGTAATGAGCTTATCTTCCTATCCCGGATATCTAAATTCTAAGTTTCGAACTTTAAAGAAAAGGATATTATCCTTTTTTTTGAAATATGTAGAATCATTTTCTTCATTCGCTTAAAACTAATTCCTGCCCCCCAAAGTGAGAACTGTTCAGTTGTCATGTATGGAATAACGCTTATAATGTGTTTTGTTTTTTTTAGACTATCGATTACTATTGACAAATGTAAAATGCCTTAAGATAAGATAAGATAAGATTTATTTTATTTCCAAAATACATTTACATTTATGCATATAATCATACAATGAAATAAATCTTATCTTATCTTAAAATGCCTTATACTTTGCTATTTAAAATGATAACACACGCTCAGACAGCTCCCTATTGGCTCAATGATTTGTACTTGAATCATTGCGCTTGTATTAATATCGTACAAGATGTTGTATTTTGATAGCTTGCACACGAATAACTGCACTTTAATCGTCTTATCGTTTCCGACAAAATTTAATATTGGTGGAGGTTAACCATGTGTTGCTTGATTTATTTTAATTGATATTCAAAATGACCTCTTTTATGCCCCATTACAAATGCATTTTTATATCGCATTCGAATTTGCATATCAATCAATCTTAGAAATGATTGTATATTCCTCATTGCTCAAAAGCATTAAAAAAACGCGCTTTGTCATATTTCAATCTTTTGCGCTACGCGAACCCTTCAGTGATTTGTGTTTATCCAGCCAATACTTGTACCTTGCATATTTTTCTTTATTGGGATTTATATATAAGCGATTGAGTAATTTTCGTTATATTTCGCTATATTTGATTATCCTCTTTGTATTCTCTTTTAACTATGTACAAGGTGTATCATGATTAGTTATCTCTTAGTGTTAGGTCTCTAATTGTTGTGTTTTGGTGCTCTAAAATCCGTCTGCATTGTGTTGTTGAAAATTGATATTATTGAATTTTGTAAACAAATTATGTCCTTGAAATATTGATATTACCTGATACACCTTGTATATATATCGTTAAATATATTTCAGAAAAATATTGATTCTTTACCTTACCCATCACAATCTTTCCAATATTACTAAACCATGGAAAACAAATTGTGAGTTCAAAGTAATCATGCACTCAATAAAAATGACACCTGTTTCCTTTGTTCGCCTACTAGTTAGCAGCGTCAGTTAGTTCATCGAAAACCGACACTGATTCGGATGCTAGTGAAAATACATCTTCGAGCACCAAAGAATATAAAACCAATAATGCTGGGCCACCTGTCGGGGTTTTAGTTGATTTTCAGGTAATGGTTGTATGATTTTACACATTATTTTGCACACTTTAATTTTCAAAAACGGCCTGTGAAGCAAACCGTGAATTGTACTTCCACTTTCCGTGATGTTTTGTTCCGTGTTTCCTAAAACATCAGCTCAGGCTACAGATGTGTGAATATTTAACTTAATACAAAGTAAAAAACCTCATACAAAGTAAACCTCACATATAGATATTTTAATTATCTAAGATAGGTTTATTCATATAATATTTGTTGGTATATTTTCCAATCTTATGAATCAGCTTAATTAGCTCATCCTAATTTCGAAATGATTTTCGTAAAATATTGCAAGCTGTGGCATCTGTCCCTTGACAGTATTTGTTGATGATCTTATGTAATTGGCGTTGATGTTTTCATGATTATAGTATATGTTAGTTGTGTTATTGTCGTTGATGTTTTCATGATTATAGTATATTTATATGTTAGTTGTGTAACACCTTGTCTTTATCTTCAAAAGAATCAAGCAATGAATCCTTTGTCCTCGTTTGACATTGAGAAGCTACATGTATGTATATATAATAGAACGTCGTTAACTCGAGGTCCTCGGGACTTCTGATTTACCTCGAGCTCTCTTGGATTCGAGTTAACATTGTTTTACCCAGACTAATATAAGAGGCGGGACTTCAGCTCGAGTTAACGGGTAATTTGAGCTCACCATGGTCGAGTTAACGAGGTTACACTGTACAAGTCCAGCAACTGAAAAACCACTTCCATTTTACATTTTGTTCCCATATATTGTATTTATTGTTTTATGGTACATTGGGCCTGATTGGCTTGCAAGCATTTTGACTTTTTATTTGATATTTACATGTACAAAATACTTTTAATTTCGATTATTATTGCTTGTTCTAAATTAAGTGTATACCTGTTTGGCCTTCTTATTTTGATACTGCTGCTTTTCTGTATTAAAACAACATTTAAGTTTAGGTTCAGTCATACCGCTAAATCAAAGCTTAAGCCTGAAATATTCATTCCTCTAAATTGACATCTTTACTTTTTAATGTTCTTTTTGTTATTTCTGCTGTACATAATTTTTGTAATTGACTATGACTGTTTTTTTTTCTGTTTGAAGATTACAACATTTTTCAATATGGCTGAAAATGTTGTGAACGTCGTCAATAAGTGTCCATACTGATTTTCTTTCTACAAATTTAACTCATTCTCTTTTCCTTTAATTTATGAAATGAGAGATAGGTTGTTCTGAGAGCATTAAGTTTGTTCTTTTTTTGAAACGTCTCATTGTTAAAAAAAAATTAGCTACACTAGGATCATTTTAACTCTTCTGACATTTCAAATAAAGCTTTCGATTCTGTTTTTCATTCTAAGTGGTAACATCTGATCCTTTTATACACATATCCTTAATGAATATTATGTAATTGGTCAAGTAAGAATGAAAACTTTGGCCAAAGCTTCCAAAAATATATAAATTGACAATTTTCCATGACAGAACTCTCGCTAAAACCCTAATGTATATACCTTCGTGCTATAAATATATATAGAACGTGGTATCCCCAAATCATACCATGTTACATGTATATGATTCTCTAGTCGTAACTCATGAATAAATCCTAAGATTATTTAAGCTCCAAACTCCAAATATATGTTTTACCGTATCAAAAGTTACATATAGTCCAAGTTGACATTGTTCATATACTGATCAATGTATGATTGAACAAATAAATTCATGTTCATGTTTATAATTTATAAATCGAACACAGCAGTGCATATATAAGCGATTGAGTAATTAGTATTTAATTGTGCGAGGATGTGAATATACATACACGTGTATATGAAATTCCTTTACCGCCAGGATGGAAATATGCCGGACGCTGGGATGGGAGCCTTTTCCATCGACGGCACGGATGAACCGAATGCGTCGGCGTACGAGTCTGCGCAGTCCGATATGTCTGCTTCCGGTAAGTATTTGTTTATTTTTGTTCAATGTTATTTTCCGGTGTTCGAACCGCATCGAAACAAGAAGTCAAGATGTATAAAAAACAAATACATGTACTTCCGTTTGACGGTGTTTCCGGTGTTTGAACTGCAAACAAATATTTGGCAGCCCCCACTATTGTGTTTGGATTCGAACATATTTAGCTTCCCTAACGTTGTTAACAAATTACCAAACAATGTCAATATTTTCACAACACACTTTGTTCAACAGCGACCGCCTTGAATGACAGCACGGGCCCCGCCCAGCTCCCCATTACTCCCCTCGCTCACGGGCCTACGCGGTCGCGCACATCGAGCGTGAGTTCGGTGACGAGCGACGCGTCTTCGTTCTTCGCGCCACTTCCGCCCTCCGTCAGAGGACCGCTGCCATCTGGTGAGTGTTATTTTTATGTAAATTTAAGGGGGTAGGTTTTGGTTTTTTGGTGAGAGAAAAGGGGTAAAACAAGCGAGAAAATCTAGCATATGTCTTCATCGATTTAGAACGTCCAGGGTCCGCTGCCATCTGGTGATTTATTTCGACGTGAATAAGGGTGATGTCTAGTAATTCAAAATAAGGTCATCTAATATGTACTTGATTTTCTGATAATGGGATTCAAGCATTTGTATCCGCCTCAATGGCTGTACTACACAATGGAGATAGGGTTGGGGAGGGGGGTTGGTGGCGCGCTGTAGCTAGATTAGGCGTTGTCTCTTGAGGTTTGCATCAATATGTTGAGAGAGTGATATACAGCATTTATCTATATCCAATAGGCCAGTTTGTTACAGACAGAGGTTGGCGTATGCACTTAGAAAGCGAAAGGTACGGGACTCGATTCCCGAAACGTCAGCTGTCAGTGACTAAAAATCAAGAAAAGACACAATAGGCCTCGAAAAGGCGTGGCGGTTTCGTAAAAAAAAAAACATTTCATATAAAATCACTTATATAAACAATGCAATGAACTTATACATATTCCTACATACTTAACCACTGAATAAGCTTGTATTATATTAATTTCACTCGATTTCAGACATGGAGAGCGCCAGTGAGGTTGAAGATTCCGGTGTAGCCATAGGCGCCATGAACAAAGAGGACCTCTACCGACATTTCACGCGGATGCAGCGACGCAGTGAAAAATACAAGGCCAAGTTCACGCAGGTCCTGCACGCATATAAGGAGATTGAGCGAGAGCGGGATAAGCTTAGGGTGAGTAGATGAGCTAAAATGGTGACCAAGACCCTTTTTTTCCGCCATTTTCTGGACCTTAGCCTTAAGACCAATGTGAAAGTGTGGGGGAAGACTAAATTGAATGTTAAGTTATGAATATAGGTACTGACTACGGATATAGATTTGGAAATCATTGGTTTAGGTTTTATGATATAGGCCTTATGGTGCCTTTTACTGATTAAAGTATTATGTCTCCGTCGACACTTTTAAAACAGATGCGTTGTGATTTGATTTGACTGATATTGAAGACAGATCAGCCTCTTATTATTTTATTTTTGAAAATCATAAATGCTATATACCTATTTCAAAATAAATATTCCCATTTTGTGACCTTTCAAATAATTTCCGATCTCATATTTTTCCAATAGACCAACCTGACGACATCCCAGGACAAAGCCTTCCGTCGCATCGCTGAGCTAAAAGAGCAGATCCAGTTGGACAAACTTGCAAAACAGCACATTGAAGAGAACTATACTTTGATGCTGGAGGAAAGAGGCGAGATGGTCAAAGTCCTGCAAACGCAAGTAAGGATATAGTAGTGATAATGATATAGTAGGGATTGATTAAGATTATTGTTAAAAGTTATGCAGACGCAAGAGGGGATAAGTAGGAGAAGGTTGTGTCAAGTGGAGAGTCCGTAACTAAGAGCAAAAAATGGGAGAATGGGAGGATAGTAGGGGCTACCTCAGTTAATTACACTGTTTATAAAGAAATAAATGCAGGGCTTAACCGAGTTAGGGAGGGTATGATGTGACATTGTACATGTAAGTTCGGACACCTTTAATATTCTAAGCCTTGAAAAAAAAGATATTATTAATCTGTGATATTATTGGAAAGCCCAGCCCACTGGGCTTTCCTTTGTAATAACGTTTTGCCAGTTGGCTCTTTCTTGTGGAAATGACCCATATTCATTCATAAGCATTATT
>LQRL01164241.1:5678-25196 GCA_001703475.1 Hydroides elegans
AATTGGTTCTCAGATCCTTCAAATTGCTACGGCAGTTTCAAAAGAAATAGAAAAGTCTGATACATATGCACGATACTGCTTTTCGACAATGCTTGGAGGAAGTATGGCAGAGGAGAGCAAGATATTTGAACCGAACGAATTTGATCTCACAATTCTTTTCTGTACGATATGTAGACTTAAACGACGCTACGATCAAATAAAAGCAGATGAAAACTCAGAATGGCTATCTGAGTGTAATGAAAACAGCTATTTACTCCCCCTCAAAATTGCACAAACTTTTTATTTTTTGGTCCGGACAATAGTAAATGGTTTCGTTAAGAACGCATTTGCTCCGCTAATCCTTAGCGACCATCCGTTTGACACAAGAGATAAAATATCACGGATTCGGTTACTTTGGCGTAGCGACAATGGCAAAGAAATGGTGGTTCACGTGGACCTTGCTCCTGAGTTCAAAATCGATGGGAATATCTTGATAGCCAAGAAATCCCGTCACCTCAATGATTGTGTATATGATACAAGTAACGGACATATGACAAGTGAAACGACATTTCATGTATCTTACGCAGAGCATCAGCGCAGCATTCTTCTGCAGCTGCCACTTGAGGCTAGACAAGGGCTGATGATGGCAAAGGCTGCACGTGTATCCGGCATCTGCCACCCTGGTGACCTGAATAGTCTTTGTGTGTGTGATGACATCGATGCAACGTCAATTATTACATCGTATCGCATTAAAAAGGTGTTGCTGGCTATTACGCTAGGAGAATTAAAAATCCGCTTAAATGGGCACAGTATATATACAAAAGAATCCCCAAATATAATGAATGGCCGGCCATATAAAATCAAAATGATGTAATAGCTTCCATTTGCAAGAAAATAATTCACTATTTCGAAACAAATGCTACCGAGTTCAAAAAGATATCAAATGACCTCAAACACGTGGATATGATTCCACTCAAATATGGATATGGCCACAATATGTAGCAAATGACTCGTGTGTATCAACGCCCAAAAGTAGATAACTAGAGTTAAGATGCGAACGGTGTTCATGAATATATGTGTAAATTAAAGGATTACAGTATCAAGTACGAAGGTATGTTCAACTGCAAATTCAGCTTCGAATATTTGGGCGAGTATATATTTTTTGTCAATCGCTGACATCGATGCTACATCGAGCACGACCGATGAGTTTTTGGACAATTGGGAAAGCGCATAAGCCAGATATCAACAAAAACACAGTGCGATATAATAGATCAAATCATTGCAAAGATATCAGTTAAAACAGGATTACCAATAAAAGGTGCCATCATGTTTTCAACATTACAATTGCATGGATATAAAAACATCAATTCTAACATCAGTAAATAGCAAGAAGCTCCATTTATATGTACATGGTTAATATCGATACTTCAAAAGAGTGTTTAATCAGCTTTTCAGTTAAAATATTGACGTACCGATTTAAAGTCAAAAGTAGAAAAATAGATGTATGATTTATAAAGATGCTAAATAATGAAGCGGTTATGCTTTGGACTATTCACGTGCATTGGCACCATTAAGTGGCGATATAGAGCAAGAAAAATACCTCTCTGAATGTTACTTGCTACATATCTTTCCTATTTTTCTCTTATTTCCTTAGCAACATATTTTATTTTATTTGATTACGATTTGGCGATTTGAGTGGACTGAAACTAAATCTAACAATCTACATATTCTGGGTTTGATTTTTTTAAGCTTGCAGCTTCATTAATGACCTGAATGTCCAAATAAAAATTGAAAAAAATTCCTTAGCAACATATTTTATTTTATTTGATTACGATTTGGCTATTTGAGTGGACTGAAACTAAATCTAACAATCTACATATTCTGGGTTTGATTTTACTAAGCTTGCAGTTTTATTAATGACCTGAATGTCCAAATAAAAATTGAAAAAATATAATTTACCTGGTTAATTGTTTTCTATTTGTCTCGCATTTCATCAGAGCATTTGTAGCTATGGTAGTATTGGAGTGTAATGTAATAATATATACAAATTATTATACTATGAATTTCGCTAGAAACGGCCTCAAAAAAGCTGCAGAAATTTCAGAATGGTCGCTTGGTGTAGGGAACCCTAAATGTGTCTAGACAAGATTTGATTGACAAGATGGGTCAACCATTAGGCTGGCCACCGAAAGGTCAAGAATGGGTGAGGTGAACATATTTCGGTATTAGTTATATCTATTTCTTACATAAATTGTTCGATTTCATATTTGAAATTTCATTCTCACTGTATTCTTCACCCGAAAAATTCCTAAACATTCATAAAGAGGAATTGCAAACAATTTAAACTATTATTACACACTCATCTCTTCTTATATAGTAGTCTAAATTATTAAATGGTTTTGTCTTGTTGTAGAAAATGCAATAGGTTTGAGCGGTCTCTTTTTATTCAAAAACTCATTTGTCTGTTAAGGTGCGACTCATTCTAGGTACCGATTAACTTAAGAATTCAATATTTTGTAAATCTCCTTATAAACGTTCAAAGTATATCCAGGAAAATATAGTGTATTAAATTTGACACTTAACCAGGAAAAATATGAAATCAAGAAGTCATATGACATTTGTTGCAACGTCACACCTCAGTAGTGTTCAACGATTATTTAAAAGAACGTTATAACGATTAATCTAATTTGTCGACTTGTTATGGCAATCGAGTGAATATGACAAATGCTGAAACACAAAACCTTCGACATATTAAAATTGCTAAATCAAATATTTTTTTGTGCATTTGATTTTATACACGTGAAATAATAATGATAAAATAGCGATGGTATAATATTAAAACAACTTTAATTCTTAAAATGATAACTCAGAAGTCCACAAATAAATTTAAACTTTCATCTTATCACAATTCAAAAGCATATTTTCAATGTTTGGATTACTGCACATGTCTGATAAAGAGTCTGAAATGAGTCTGATATCCGTAACAACCTCGATTAGGTTTTCATTTAAATTCATGTTATTATTAGACACCATTAAACAGAAAGAATCATAAAAAATGAGGGGAATTTGAAAAATCTTGAGATTGTGATGAGTGGATCTGACCATACATAGTATGAGCAAAACAGCGACTGATTTATAAACCCAAGTACACGCATACATTGACCAGTATAAACAAGAGACGTTGTATTTACATGTCTTACTTTAGAATGTGCTAATGTAAATGATGATGCGATATCATAAAACAAACTTCATACGCAGTCTATCACAACACATAGACATTTTATACTGTTGGCTCACTTGGCCGGTTTTGTGTCGGAATCCACAAGAGTAAAATGTCATTTTGTCATCTGGTTTAATTTTTCTCGGGTTTAGTTCCGTTGCTAATGCATTCGTTGTAAAATGCAAAAGGCACCGTCGCTAGGCTTTTCCTGTCAAACAGCAAAAATATAACACATCGACATATTTTAATGGCGATAAATGCATTAGATATCTGAAAACGCAGTCGATTCACTCTATATTACAATAAGTCTTCATATAATGAAAACATAGGTTGGCTTAACCGATTTAATGTTAGTATCTACATAGTGAAATACTCTCTGGTTTCACTGTCCTTGGGTTTAGTTCTCTTGTTATTGCATTCGTTGTAAAACGCAAAGGACATCCATTGATAGGCTCTCCATGCTTAACAAAATATATTACGAAAATGGCAATTTAGCATGTTCGATACACCAATTATTTACAATTAAAAATGAGTGACTACAGATTCCTTGTGGATATCAATTATTCAAATTTGAAATGAAAATGAATTGAATTAAATAAAAATATATGAAATTAGTTGATGTCCTAGTCTTTATTTCAAAGCTTAATTGAAAAACAGTTATGAGTAGTGCTTGCCGGAAAGTAGGCCATATGTTCTGAGCAATGTTGCATCAAATTGTCAATATGCATTACATGAGGTGCAATAAATCTTAGTATTAGTGCATCTTATATGAAACCAGTATGAATCTTTTTTGGGATAGTTTAAAGCAGTGAATATTTAGCCGAACACTTTATCGGATGGATAATGACACATGCTAGGCTACCTTGGATATTATATAATCAAAGCTATTGCAACCAATAAACACACGTTTTAAGGAAGGAAACATTTCGGCCGCCCCTTTCTGGGATAGATACCAATACGAACCACAGTTGAGAGGTTTGGTCTAGGTACGGCTTCATGGCGCCATTCTAGAAGTTAATAATTACACACATATCTTGTTAAACAGTATTTATTTTAAGCAACAGTTATTTAGATTTATAAAGATGAAGTGATCATGAACAAATCATTACTAATTCAAACAGTTATTTTTCTCCGAACGAACGCACGAACAGACTCATGGACTAACTAGGTGAATATGCAACAACAACGTATTGTAGTTTGATCAGATTTATTCTGACGTTCAATTATATGAACAAAATACAAAACATGATAAGGATTTGAGCAATTGAGTAAAACTGTGATACCATAAGCATATTCAAGTTTGGGAAACCAGGCACTACAATACATTTATATATATTTTCTCCAAGAGCACATCACGATGTGTTTACCCGAACAAGTTTTTTTTTCTGTGGCCAATTTATCCTAATCCAATTCGTTTTGGCAAGATATAAGAAATGAAGACAGTTTAAAATTTGTTCGGTACATTGAGTCGAAAAGTCATTTGAAAAACCATAGTAGGTTAACTACTAAACATAAAATGTCACATGTCAGATACAAATACAAAACAGCTAATTAAGCATTTTTAGGCAATCATTAATTCAAAAATTTTAATTGGGTAAAGAAACAAATAAAATGTGAAACTGAACGAATCTGCAAAAAACTTAATATGATGATGTAAATGGTGTGCCGTATTTTCTATAAAGGTTGTGACCTTTTCTTGAACGAATTTATTCCCCTTCTCGATCAATACGCACTCGTAAAATATTGTGTTCAAAATGAGAGTGGGGAGAAATAATAAGAATGAGAAATGATCATTAAAATTATCTTGTGATAAATAATGTCCAATATGATTATATGTTTAAGGAAAAAAGTCAGCATCTGCTAATCGTTTAACACTTGATGTACGCTATAATTTCCGGGGAAATATATATAAAACATATTAGTTGCGCTTCGTAGATCAAAGGTAAAGATTATAAGATATGCTGAACCGGCAATGGACAGTCATCTAGACATGATGGTCCGGATTTTGGATGTTGCATCATCGTGCACGATGTAACTATGTCGTGTGAAAGGTTGATTCAGTTCGAATGAATGTGAAGCGACGTTTCAATGTTTTTTCCTCGTGAATAATTAATAAAAAGAAAAATATAAATAAAAGACAGTCCGTGGTCATAAATAATTCTTCATTTCACCAACAAACTGATTTATACTTCGTATAGGTTTTCACATAGCCAGAGAAATACAAGAGCGTCGAAACGTAGTCGAGTCATACACCCTATTGGTTCAGGAATCACCAGTTTATAAAGTAGACAGTTTGTGGTTGAATGTCAACTCATTTACTTTATATTAAACAGGACAATTTCAACAATTTTAATTTTATTTAATTGTACTTTACTCTGTCTTATATATAAGCTACAATATGTTATGATTTCGTTTAAAAATATTAAATATCAAATGAAATCCTTACATGACAATTTTAAATCCATCAATTTATTCGGCTTATGAGTAATTTATTTCTATAGGTTAGTGCATTGTGTGATTTTTGTCAAGTGTTAATGTTTCACAATGGCATCTTGATGATATGATGCCTCTAACACCGTTTTATTGGTCCTCAATAAATTGAATTCAAGAGCGATTGACGTAAAAAAAACACCAAAGTCAGTCAGTGGGCTTCATTCAAATCGTCTTATTTCATTTGATTATTGATATTTTAAACGAAATCTTGACATATATTAGCTAATATACACACCTATAACATATAAGCAGCTTTTAAAGATCCAACTTATATAAGACATAATTTACGTCATGTATATCGGGAGAATGCAGTTTGACGTTACATTTTTTTTCAAGACATATTTCTACAAATCAAGAAATGAAGGAGGTTTAAAAGTGTAACTAACGCTATTAATCATGCGGGCCAAACATCAATTCAAGGGCATTCATGTTAACGTTGTTAAATCCATGTATAACAATTTATAACAAATTAGCAATTTCGATTTGTTTTCTTTTACTTTTCATCAATGTCCGTAAACTCGATTTTACCCTCTTAGTTATTATCACAATGCACTACATGTATGTATGATGCCAAACATACGATATTAAGCCAATGAATGGATTAATCATAAACATGTAAGAAACGCATTTAAAAAACGGGAAAACTTCATGGAACACCTTTTGCACAGAGATCTGAAACACTTGATTTTGAAGTATGCTTCTACAGATAACAGCAGCTTAAGTGCAAGTCATAAGAGAGCGCGCTTGCATATGAGCTGTAGGACTCTTATAATAGTTATACATCACGTCATATGTGTATCATAAAGCTATATGTATATATTCAGTGCATGTGGACAGTGGTAGATCAACAATTAAGAAAAGTAAAATAATGAAATGTTTGTTAACAAATGAAACAAACCATGTACAACACACGGTTGGATATACACTCATTTTATGCTTTGGTTGAAAAAATGCGAAAACACTCGATTAAGCACTACTTTTGTTAAAAAGGTGTTACATGAAATATCTTTAAACTATGTCAATTAAATAAAGAAAATAATACAAATCAAGCTTAGCATTCAATTTTGCAATGCTATGAGTTTCACATTGAAATATACCAAACCATCAACTATATTAACGAAATAAAAATGCAGATTCAACATAAAAATATGTTACATTGGATAATCAAATTCTACGCAGTTATCCTCACAGTCATTAAACAGACCCAGCATTAAAAGAAAAATATTATAAAACTAGGAATTGTTATAAAGTTAAGTATGAACAATTGAACTTATTATGGATTAACGTCGCGATAAAAGCTACTAAACATCATGGCTCTCGTTAGTGCAATAAGAGACGGTGACATTGCAAAAGCAGAACAGCTCATTGAGAATCAACATAATCTAAACGAAATAGGAGAGATTTGTGAATACAGGCATAAATCAATATATAGGTATGGAGCGACAGTCGAAACTACTGTTAGTCCTATTTTTGGGGCAGCCTTGATGGTAGCCGTTGCCTATCAATTATACAGGCCACATGGAGAGGGGTGTGCAGAGTACCTAAGACTCATTTCTATATTGCTGAACCATCCTAAATGTGACATCAACTTCTATCATTACAACACTCTAAGAGATGGTTGGGGTAGTAAGAATGCAGAGCCTATCCCTGCTACAGCGTTTCAATTTGCGATAGCTTCAGGAAATACACCAGTGGCACAATTGCTGATCAAGCATCCTCGTTTCAAGCTCAATCCCAGTGATTTGGTATTTGTGTGTTATCATGGTAACATTAGATTACTTAGAGTGATTAATGATAGGGCAAAACTGTTGATTGACAAACAGTTTGATTTCAATTGTTTAGACACAATTTGTGAATATAAATATATTTCACAGCGGGAAAATAAAGAATTACTGGTTCTACGAGGCACACCGTTGATGGCGGCCGCATCCTATCGATTGTACAAACCAGCTATTGAGAAGACGGAGTATCATAAACTCATTGCGGTATTGCTGAGCCATCCACAATGTGACATCAATTTATATCATAACAACTATTCAAGAGATGATGAGAATGCAGAGCCCATCCCTGCTACAGCGTTTCAATTGGCGATAGCTTCAGAAAACACACCAGTGGCACAATTGCTGATGAAGCATCCTCGTTTCAAGCTTCACCCCAGTGATTTGATATTTGTGTGTTATCATGGTAGCATCACTTTACTTAAATTAATTAACGATATGGCCAAAGAGTTCATGAGTGATGGATTCAATTTCAATTACACATGCACAATTGGCTGCTACAAGAATATTTCTACAACCGTAATAGGAACCCCGTTGATGGCGGCAGTATACAATAGCTTATACAAAGCCAAACTTGAAAACGAGTACTACAGGCTCATCAAAATATTGTTTAATCATACCCGTTGCGATCCAAACTTTCAGTATAAATATGAATATGAATATGAATATGAATATCTATGGTACCCTAAACCCACTACAGCATGGCAATGCGCAATTGCTTCCAATGACACAAAGATTATCAAATTGTTTTCCAATCATCCGCGTGTCTCCACAACTCAGAGTGACCTCACATTTGCATGTACTGTGGGCAATCCAAATGCAGTGCAAATATTACGTTCACGACATGATATCAATCAAGCTGATGCATCAGGCATGTTGCCTCTTCATCAAGCTGTGTTTTACAACAACACGGAAATCGTGAAGGCTCTGATGGACCATCCAGCAGATGATGAATGTGAAGAAGACATGGATCTAGTCCAAAGTCATAAACAAAGCAATATACCCAAATCAATTGATTGTGATTTAAACATTAAAAACAAATATAATGTCACCCCAATTATCATAGCTACATTAAGGAACTGTAATAATATATTACGGCTGCTGATAGACGATAGCCGATGTGATAAATTGGCGTTGACAAACACGGGTGAAAGTACATTAAGCGCGTATATCAAAAATGGACGAAACGAAGCCGGAATGATTTCTTTTCCAAGGGACAATATTGAGTCATTCAGTGAAACATTTCATATATTGTGTTCCTCAAAAGATATGGTGAATGCGACAAAACACACACTGGCAGCTGCCATAGAACTATTGCCTGTCATGCTATGTGAACATTTACTTAAATGCGGTGCCGACGTCAATAGTTCATATGAAGGAAACGAAACAGCCTTGCATATTGCTGTGCGTTTGTATTCATATACCAAAGTCAGATTATTAATAAATTATGAAGCAAATGTATCAATCAAATGGCTTAGATTGGATGCACTAGAATATGCACAGGTTCAAAAATGTGATGACAGGATTATAGAATTGTTGATCAAAGGATGTGAATACAAGACACAGTCTGCGCCTCTTGAACCATTTAGTTCCATTCTTTATCTCGATCAGAGCCCATTATCTGCGAAATATCCTTCCGCGGCAGAGTTTCAAAGCAGGGCATTTCAGTGTTATACTTCACAATCATATAGAAGGATGTCAGAAGCTATTGGTTCTCAGATCCTTCAAATTGCAAAGGCAATTTCAAAAGAAATAGAAAAGTCTGACACATATGAACGATACTGCTTTTCGACAAAACTTGGAGGAAGTATGGCAGAGGGAAGCAAGACATTTGAACCAAACGAATTTGATCTCACAATGTTTTTCTCTAATATCTGTGGGCTAAATCTAAATGACTTTGAAATAAGTGCGGATGAACATTCAGAATGGCAATCCGAATGTGATGAAAACAATTACTTACTCCCTCACAAAATTGCACAAACATTTTATAGTCTCGTCCGCACAATAGTCAATGCTTTCGATAAGAACACATTTGCTCCGCTTATCCTTAGCGATCATCCGTTTGACACAAGGGATAAAATCTCACGGTTGCGATTACTTTGGCGTGGTGTCGATGGCAAAGAAATGATGGTTTACGTTGACCTCGCTCCTGCATTCAAAATTGATGGGAAGATTTTGATAGCTAAGAAATCCCGTCACTTCAATGATTGTGAATATGATGCAGATACCGGACATATGACAAATAAAACAGAATTTCATGAATCGGACGCAGAAGAACAGCGCCGCCGGCTATTGCAGCTGCCACTCGAGGCAAGGCAAGGACTGTTGATGACAAAGGCTGCACGTATATCTGGCATCTGCCACCCTGGTGACATGTGTGCTCTCGGTGCGTGTGATGACATCGATGCAACGTCAATTATTACATCGTATGATCTTAAGAAGGCGTTGCTGGACATTACATATGGAAAGAAACTAGAAATAAAAAGGCCAATAAAATGGGCGCGAAACATATACGAAAGATTATTCCATAATAATAATAAGAGGCCGGCAAAACATAGACTAGAAGATGTCATTGTGTCCATTTCCAAGAAAATATTCGACTATTTCGAAACAAATTCCACCGAGTTCAATGAAATATCAAATGACCTTAAAGACGTAGATCTGATTCCACTCAAATACGGTCACAATATGTCGCAAATGACCCAGGTGTATCAACGCCCAAAAGTAGACACTTCGACCGTGGATGTAAACGGTGTGCATGATTATACATGTCGTGAAAAGGATTATAGTATAAAGTACGAAATCATGTTTAACTGCAAATTCCACTTCAAGCATCCATTGGACGACATATGGTCCGAATTTACATCGTCTGACGAATGGCTCACATGTAGTATGGATGACGAATTATCAGACACTTGTGAGGAGACAGAAGTCAAAGATAACTAACAATATAAAGATTCTTTTAGTGCCAATATAAAGTATCAACTCATTGCAAAGTCATCACGAAAAATGCTTTCACTAATATAAGGTGATTTTATGTAATATATATTAAAGTTAGATGGATAACAATCTTTGTTGGTGTGTTCCAAGAGCTACAAAACACGATCACCAATTTAAGATAGCACCGCGTAACAAATAATATATTTAAATAGATATCGCGTTGATATTGTTGTTGATGTGCATTGTGGTAACTGCAAAGGTGTGTATTGATAAGTCAATTTACTCTCAACGCCACAATGAAGACCTTAAAAAACACGATACCGTGACATAATATATATATGGAACATTTTATGTCCTTTTATGTCCTTGAGTAATCAACATCAGGTATGAATTAAATACATGCATTCTGTTGTTACACAAAGTGAACATTTATTTTACTTTCACATGAACGATCATGTATGACGCGTCCATGAACGAGAAACATGTCTAGAAGTCTATATATAGTTTACAATATGTTCTTTAAGATATTCCTTATCTAAGATAAAAGAAACATCACCTGTCGTTTGAAACTGTTTCCCCATCAAATTGAGATTCTTCTTTAATATGATATATGTGTTTTGGGAATAAAGATGCATGTTTAGAAATAGTAAAATATAAATACAGTGTGATGAAAATTCAATTTTGAAAAATACTTTTGCAGCTTCATGTATGTTTAAATTAACGCAACGCTTTTTGAAAAGTGCTTATACCAATTTAAACGTTATGATAAGCAAATGTCACTTTAACTCTGTGTTTTATATGTAGACTCTAGCTTTATTATCCCTGTTCATTTATTTTATTCAAGCCTCCCTTGGGCCTTTTTTGTTTTATGTTCATAGCTGTTTTATTAATACTAGACTTTGCCAAATTAATGGTATGGGAATAACCAGTATACATCTATATGTAGCACAAAAGTGACAAAAAAGACCATTGTGACATATGGTTAAGGTTTATATAAGAAAACATATCATCGAAAATGTATAAATTGAAATTCATAGACTCTTATGTGGTTAGAATTGTTTTGCGAATCATGTTCGACAAAGTAAACATTGAAAGCAATTGTATATTTAATGTTTTACAACTCAAGTGTATAGCTTGTTCTATATCGTAAGCAAAATTACCTTTAATTAAGGTAT
Organism: Hydroides elegans; assembly: GCA_001703475.1. NCBI lineage: Eukaryota > Metazoa > Annelida > Polychaeta > Sabellida > Serpulidae > Hydroides > Hydroides elegans. The sequence continues at coordinate 17,264 of LQRL01164241.1, forward strand.
ATGAGAAAAGATTCAATTTTTGTTTCGAGAAGTATACATTATTTTTTTTCTAAATGAAGACACGCATGAAGCGGACCCAAATAAATTAGATTTTATTGAGTCAGAATCTACTATGACACAATTGGTTCTCAATATGTTGAATAACCTTCAATTTGTTTAAGCAAGATTGGATTCTTTAAGGCATAAGTACTCTTTAGTGAAAGTGTGGCGTTAATTGAAACATAAAACTTTTTACATGAAGCTACAATGCGGTTTTTCAAAATTGGATTTTTATCAAACTCGACTTCTATCTACAATTTCTAAATATACAACCGTATTCCAAACACACATTTATATAATATTTATTATAGCTTTACTTGTTGTGAGGGAACACTTTTAAACGACACGTGATCAAAGTCAAATGTGAGGCAAAAAGCGTTGCAATAAACAGAGCGGAGGCCTACGCTTTTTTAGTAATGTAAACTGAAACTTTCAATTATAATCAACATAATCCTGATTCGATTTATTTAGTTTGCAGTTTCATTAATGATATAAATAAAGGCTAAGATTTAGAATTCCCCACACAATAAAAAATAGTTCACACACAAGAGGTGATCCGGTTACTGATGTTCCATGAGGTGTAGACAGGTAGGCAGGTGGACAGGTAGACAGGTAGACAGGTGGACAGGTAGACATGTAGAAATGGCAAAGTAAATTGAATGGAAAGATGGAATGGGCTCATCATCATCATAAAATGCCATAAACTATGCTTCCAATGTGCCGACCTGTCTACCTGTCTACCTGCCGACCATGTACATGTTGAAGTTTGAATTTACAAAACTTTCAATGTGCCGACCTGTCTACCTGTCCACCTGTCTACCTGTCCACCATGTACATGTAAAAGTCAAGATATGTTTTTGCAAAACTTTCAATGTGTCTACCTGTCCACCTGTCTACCTGTCCACCATGTATATGTTAAATTCAAAAAATGTATTTAAAATACTTTTCATGTGCCTATCTGTCTACGTGTCGACCAAAGACGATTTTTTGTTTTAAAATATCTATAAAAAAGTAGTCCGTCTTAGTTTCGATATTCTTGCGCGTAAGTGTGTGGGGAATTCTAAAGTCGTTCCTTAATAAAAAAATGATTCTTTGCGTTGATCAATCTCTTTATTTTTGTCTCGTGTCTCGTAAGAGCATTTGTAGCTAGGCTAGTATTATGAGTGTAATGCAATAATGAATACGAAATAAATTTTGTAGAGTTGTTTCTAAACACGGAAGAAAATGCATCAAGCCGCTGTTTGTATTTTGCTGAACGATAATGCATGAAGTTTTCAACGTTTGCGTGAAAACAATACATTTAATTTGTCTATTCCTTATGGAAAATGTCTAGAATTGATATGACAAATGCTGAAAGACAAGACTCTTTGACAAATTAAAGAAGCTCAATCCATTTATTGTGCATTTGTTTTTATCAAACTGAATGAACAATAATAAAGTAACAATGAACAAAATAATAAAGCAATTCCAATTCTTAAAATGACAATCTGAAACCAAAACAATAATAATTTGAACGTTCATTTATTTTATTAAAACTCAGAAAAACATTTTTTAATGTATGGATTACTGCACATGTATGAAAAAGAGTTCCGTAACTACCTCGATCATGTTTTTATTTTTAATTAAACATTTTCGTTTAATTAAAATTTAGAGAAATCGGATAATTTTGATATTATGGTCAGGGGATCTGACCATACATACATGTAACGGCCAAATTGAACATTGTTTATAATAATGCATGCTCTTTATATAATTTCCTTATAACGTTTCCTAATTATGAATTTAAGATTAGATAAAAACAAAATCAATGAGTAATGCTAATGTAGGCGAAGGTGCCGGAAAGGTAGTGTTATTATTGTTTTGGACGATAACATAATATAATAAATTTTTAATAGCTCTCATATCTATAAATCTCATATAATAAATTTTAGTGCATCAAATTCATTATAAGTAATAGATTGATATGGATATTTGATTTCGGATAATAGACATAAAGGAGGTTATTTACATACATTTGAACACTGAAACAACATAATGATATAACCACAAACAGCGATACCAGTATTTATTGATTGACTCTATTGATTTTCTGTATGTACATCCAGTCAAAGCTATAAGCTAAACGATATTCAAAATTCTGTAAGGCCAAGCAACACAAGTGATTCGATTTACTGATAATTATATAGAGACAAGTAAACCAATATGAATCATTAACCATTATTACGCACTTTGCAAGCCCATATGAAACAATGAGCTCCCAGTCTACGTTAGATGTATGGACATCATCAACCCCGATTACAAAGGCAAAATTCAGAAAAAAAGAAGAAAACAAAGGCTGAAACAACCCCAGAGCCTACACAAATATCTAAGTCGACCAAGCGCAATCACTCTGAATTATCCCCCTCCGCAAGTGATAGTTCAACCCTAGAGCCCGGTATCACATCCCCGATCTTAGAACTTTCATCTGAGACTACCGTGTTGGACAAGCTTGATCGAATACTAAATAAACTAAGCGAGCATGATAAAGCTTTACAAAAGCTTAACAACTATATACTATTAAAGTCAAACTCAACCAAATGTCCATTAAAATAACCGAAATAGAGTCAAAGACTGTTAGTAATGAAGCTGATATACCCGAAATCAAAACAAGCCTCGATTTTGCCTAGGCCGACATCGATGAAATTAAGAAAGAACACTCAAACATGCACACAAAAATCGATCAGATCAAGACCGAAATTAGTACATCTCAAATGTCAAATCGTGCTATCCAATCGAAAAAACCATAACCTCCTATTTGACGGCATCAAAGAAGAAAGTAACGAGAACTCTAAGATGACTATCAATGAAAGCACACATGTTTATATGAATCTCCCAGATGCGCATCGCGTGATCGAAAAAGCACATCGTCTTGGTGCCAAACGCTCCGGTAAACCACGCAGCATAGTCGTCAGGTTTAAAACACATAGCGCCAAAGAGATCACATATGGTAGGCATTTTCATCTGAAAGGTACGGGTATTGGAGTTCGTCCTCACCTACCTGACAAAATGAAGATATGAAGTAGGTTTATATGTGTAACTAACGCTATTAATCATGAGGGCATAACATAAATTCAAGGGTATTCATATTAAAGTTGCTAAATACATGTATAGCAGTTTATAACACATTTGTTATTTCGATTTGTCCTCTTTTACTTTCCATCAATTTCCGCAAACTTGATTTTATATATTATCATAATACACTACATGTATGATGCAAAACAAACGATATCAAACAAACGCATGGATTCATTATAAATAAGTAAGAGATGCATTAAAAACGAGAAAACTCAATGGAACATCTTTAGCACAGAGACATGAAACAAATTATTTTGAGGTATGCTTCTACAGATAACAGCAATTTAAGTGTTAGTCATGAGAGAGCGTGATTTAATATGCACAGCAGGATTTACATAATCGTGATACATCACGTCATGTGTGTATCATAAAGCTTTATCCATATCTGTATATACCGTGTATAAACACAGCGGTAAAGTAATATGAAGTAAAACATGAAATGTTTGTCAAAAAAGATAAACAAATCATATAAAATACATGATTGGATATACAATCCTTTCATGACTTGGTTGAAACGATGCGTTAAATATTCGCAATTACTGGATTGAGCGCTGCTTATGTTTAGAGGGGATAATATGACAAATCTATAAACTACGTCCAACCACAGTAATTAGTATATCATATTTTATTAATCAAGCTTAGTTAACGATATCGCTATTTTGTGCTTAAAATTGAAATAAAAACAATCCATCGACTATGTCATATTTAAGAAAACAGCATAATTATATGCAAACAGTAATCGAACAACCTTAGCATAATAACAAAACCTATCATTGAACGTGGATTATTAATATAGTAAATGGTGAACAATTACATATATAATGGATTAACGTTATGACTAAATCTACATAAACTCATGGCTATCGTTAGTGCAATTAGGGAAGGTGACATTACAACAGCAGAACAGCTTATTTACAAAAACATGACCTTAACGAAATAGGAAAAAATTGTGAATACAGGCATAAATCACTTAATATGCATAAAGCGAAAATCGAAACTACCGTTAGTCCTATTATCGGGGCAGCCTTGATGGTAGCCGTTGCCTTTCAACTATACAGGCCACATGATGAGGTGGGGACGGAGTACCTAAGACTCATTTCTATGTTGCTGAACCATCCACAATGTGACATCAACCTCTATCATAATAACGATCCAATCAAACTATGGGGAATCGATATTGCAGAGCCTATCCCTGCTACAGCGTTTCAATTGGCGATAGCTTCAGAAAACACACCAGTGGCACAATTGCTGATTACACATCCTCGTTTCAAGCTCTAACCCAGTGATTTGGTATTTGTGTGTTATCATGGTAACACAGCTTTGCTTAAATTTATTAATGATATGGCCGAAGAGTTCATAAGTGATGATTTTAATTTTGACCGCACATGTACAATCTGCTTCTACCGACACAAAAATGAATTTACAATCATATGGGGAACTCCGTTGATGGCGGCAGTGTGTAATCGCTTATACAAACCAAAGCTTGAAACCGGGCAGTACTGCAGGCTCATCAACATATTGCTTGACAATACTAAATGCGATCCAAACTTTCAGTATAAATGGAAATATACATGGTTCTATACACCAACTACAGCATGGCAATGCGCAATTGCTTCTGGTGACAAAACGATCATCAAATTGTTGTTCAACCATCCTCGTGTCACCACAACTCAGAGTGATCTGACCTTTGCATGTGTTGTGGGCAATTCAGATGCAGTGCAAATATTACGTTCATGCCATGATATCAATCAAGCCGATACATCAGGCAGGCTGCCTCTTCATCAAGCAGTGTTGTACAACCAAATTGAAATTGTGAAGGCTCTTATGGACCATTCAGCATATGATGAATGTGAAGAAGGCATGGAACTAGTCCCACGTCATAAACAAAGCAATATATCCAACACAACTGATTGTGATTTTAACATTGGAAATAAATATAATGTCACCCCGATCATCACAGCTACATTGAATGACAGAAATCATATATTACGGCTGCTGCTGGACGATAGGCGATGTGATAAAACGGCTTTGACTGACAACAGAGAAAGTGCATTAAGTATTTATATCAAACATTGTGCACGAGAATACCAAATCAAACCCTTTCCAAAGAACAAGATTGACTCATTAAGTAAAATATATGATATATTATGTTCTTCAAAAGAAATGGTGAATGCAGCAAAACACACACTGGCAGCTGCCCTCGAATTATTGCCTGTTTGTCTATGTGAACAATTACTTGAGAGCGGCGCCGATGTCAATAGTGCTTATCCAGGAGACGAAACAGCCTTGCACATTGCTGTGCGTTTGCATTCATATACTAAAATCCGATTTTTATTAAGTTATGAAGCAAATGCATCTATCAAATGGCTTGGATTGGATGTACTAGAATATGCACATGTTCAAAATTGTAATGACAGGATTATAGAGTTGTTGACCAAAAAATGTGAATTCGAGACAAAGTCTGCGACTATGGAACCATGTAGTTCCATTCTTTATCTGGATCAGAGCCGATTATCTGTAGAATCTCCTTCCGCGGCAGAGTTTCAAAGTAGGGCATTTCAGTGTTATACCTCACAATCATATAGACGGATGTCGGAAAATATTGGTTCTCAGATCCTAAAAATTGCAGAGGTAGTTTCAAACGAAATAGAAAAGTCGGATACATATGCACGATACTGCTTTTCGACAATGCTTGGAGGAAGTATGGCAGAGGGAAGCAAGACATTTGAACCAAACGAATTCGATCTCACAATGTTTTTTACTAGAATATGTGGGCTAAAAAGTGATACGTTTCAAATAAGAGCGGATAAAAACTCCGAGTGGACAACCGAGTGTGATGATAACAGTTACATACTTCCCAACAAAGTTTCACAAACTTTTTATTTTTTGGTTCGGACAATAGTAAATGCTTTCGATACGAACGCATTTTCTCCGCTCGTCCTTAGCGACCATCCGTTTGACACAAGGGATACTATTTCGCGATTGCGACTGCTTTGGTGTGGTGATGATGACAAAGAAATGGTGGTTTACGTTGACCTTGCTCCTGTATTCAAAATCGATGGGGAGATCTTTATAGCTAAGAAATCCCGTCACTTTAACGATTGTAAATATAAACCAGATACCGGACAGATGACAAATGAAACGATATTTCATACATCGACCGCAGAGTTTCTGCGCAGCCTTTTTCTCCAGCTGCCACTCGAGGCAAGGCAAGGGCTAGTGATGGCAAAGGCCGCTCGTGTATCCGGCATCTGTCACCCTGTTGACCTGAATCGTCTTTGTGTGTGTGATGACATCGATGCTACGTCAATCATTTCATCGTATGATCTTAAGGCGGCTTTGCTTGCCATTACAGATGGAAAGAAACTAGAAATGAAACGGCCAATAAAATGGGCACAAAACATATATGGAAGGATCCTCAATGACAATGACAATTATAGTCAAAGCGATATCATTATGGCGATTTGCAAGAAAATAATTCACTATTTCGAGACAAATGCCACCGATTTCAATGCAATATCAAATGACCTCAAACACGTGGATCTGATTCCACTCATATATGGCCACAATATGTCGCAAATCACTCGTGTGTATCAACGCCCAAAAGTAGACAAGCAGAGAGTGGATGCAAATGGTGTTCATGAATATAGATGTAAAAGAAAGGATTACAGTATCAAGTACGAAGCCATATTCAACTGCAAATTCCGCTTCGCATATAAATGGTCCGATGAATCTTCTTCGTCATTCTCAGACAGTGATGCTACATGGAGCACGAATGATGAGTTTTCGGACAATTGGGAAAGTGCATAAGCTAATTGTCAACAAAAATACCAGAATTTGTGTAGTGTGATATAATAGATCAACTCATTGCAAAGACATCGGGACAAAATAGGACCACCAATATCAGGTGCCATCATGTAATAAACATTACAATTGAATGGAAGCAAAACATCGATTCTAACATGTTATGAAGCTTTATATTTTATTTTATATGACATGTGATGTTTTTGTTTGTACAGTTATTTAAAATAAATGACAATGCACGTTTAGGAATGAGAAATATCACGTGATTTTTTTTATTATATATCAATTTGTATCTTTAACAAAATTCAGTATTTAGCAAGAAGCCAGATTTATATGTACAGTGCTAATATTGATATATAGAAAGAGTCTATAATCAAATGTTCAATTCGAATAATAACCAAGATATTCAAAGTAGAATGAGAATGTGTAAAAATAAGAAAAAAAATAGTTCAAGCTGCTTTATGGCGAAGCGTTTATGCATCAGACTGTTCATTTTATTTTGGGTGTAGATGTGGAGATGCATAGCAGGAACAGTCACCTCTCCGATTGATTAATACTGTTTGTTATATACCTGTATACTTTTTGTTATAGCTACTTTATCAACATGTCATTAAATGACGTTTTTGCAAAAAAGAATTGAACATTAAATGTACAATCAACATATTCCTGATTCGATTGCATAATCAAAGCAGTTTTATTAATGAATGGAATGTCCAAATAAACATTTTGAAATTTGTATTATTTTCGTTTCGCGTTCCATGCGAGTTGCTGGTGCTCTTGAAACTATTGCGGTGAAATCAAATCGTGAATCATTAAAAATTTTGCGAAGATGATTGTGTAACAAGGAAACGAATGCATCAAGACGTCGGTTGTAACTTGTTGCAATTTTAAGACCTGATAAGTATTCAAAATGAGCTTAAAACAGACTGACTGACATGGTTAATTCTTGTTATGCCATACAACGTATAAAACATGA
>LQRL01164241.1:33033-66453 GCA_001703475.1 Hydroides elegans
GGCGATAAAATGTCGGAGCAAAATATCAAAGTGGTTTATGTAAGTCATTAATTTACATTTTCCAAGGCTCTCCTTTCTTTTGGAAAAAATCGGTTTTATTTATAATTACAAAGAAATAACAATATAAATAAAAACAAATCGAGTTATAATTGACAAAACATTTGAAGTCTAGAATTATAAATTAAGCAGTTTATTCATTCAAGTATTCATTCATATTTTACAGTGCAGTATCATTGTAATATCATAATCTTCTGCCCACTTCCTGCAGTACCATTGTAATATCATACATCTCCTGTCCACTTCCTAGCTTAATTTACAAGTCAATATCTAGAGAAGATCCGTTTATCTTGGTAAACATCATTCGCAAACACGCAGCTGGAAATTCGCAATGATCCATTATCTATTAGAGCATATCACGAGGTGTTTACCCGAACAAGGTTTATTTCTATGGCAAATTCATCCATGACCTTGGCTATATAAAGAGAATTGAAGGAACATATTTTTTTCAGTACATTGAGTTGAAAAAGTCACTTGAAAAGGCTAAGTTGGCTAACAAAAAATGTCACATGTCATATACAAATACAAAACAGCGTATAAACTGTTTATTGTTAAAGCTATAATAAATTCTAAAAAGTTGATTGGGTAAAGAAAAAAATGTGAAACTGAACGGTAAACCTTATATTTATGTTAATGTTGTGTCGTTTTTTAATCAAAGTTGTGCTTTTTTAACGAATTTATTCTCTATCCCTATCAAAACGCACTTGTGTAACATTTTGTTAAAAAGTGCAAGAATAGAGACCGAGTGAAAGACAAAAAGAGAGTGATATACATGCAGAAAAAGAAATACATAGTAGAGTAGAGCGTAAGCGAAAGAAAGAATGACAGAAAGTGACAATAAAAAAGCGAAATAATTATTATTATTAACATGTGATTAGAAATGGTCAATAGAAATACATGTTTAAGGGAAAAAGTCAGCATCTGCTAATCGTTTAACAAAGTTAAAAATTAAAGATATGCTGAACCGTCAATGGACTGTCATGTAGTTTAACATGACGGTCCATTGTCAATAAAACACAACTTCATTTCACCCAAACACAGATTTATACTTCGTATATGTTATCACATTGCCGGAGTTGGGTATGGAAAATACAAGAGTTTCCAGACGTAGCCGTATCATTCACCTTTTTGGTTCACGAATCACAGGTTTATTAAGTAGACATTTTGTGGTTAAGTGTCAACTCATTTACTAATTATAAAATATAACATTTTCAATCATTTTAATTTTCTTTAATTATACTTTACCCTGTTTTATATATTAGCTAAAATATGTTAAGATTTCGTTCAATATATTATATATCAAATGAAAGCCTTACATGGCCATATCGAGTCCATCAATTTATGAGGTTTATGAGTAATTAATTTCAATAAGTTGTTGAATTGTGTGATTTTCGTTAAGTTGTATTGTTTCGCAATGGCGTCTTGGATTGGATACTACACATAAAGATGGGAATTCGAAATGTATTGCACTGCGAGACGTGGTAGAGTTATCATGAATTAAGAATGATACGAGTATTTTGTTGCATTCTATCTATTGTAGGGTTCATTAAAATTCAAATGTTTCACAATTGAAGACGGTCCGTAATTGCAATTTTATTGTCAAAAGTATAGTTATTGAATTTTCATCTCACTTAAAAAGATAAGTATGCGGTATTTCGGTCATTTCACCGGCTGCTTTAACAGTGAACACATCAATTTCCAATTCAAAAATAAAGAATAACTTATTTTTTATTTAATGATGTAATTGAGCATATCTTGTACTTGAATAAAACATATTATGAATTATGAAAGCGATATCTTAAATTTTAAGCGAAAAAAAAGACACACATAGCCACGGATATGGTTAAATATTAAACGAAACAAGCAGCATCATATATGGGATGTTATTTTAGAAAGCTATTCATATTGTATTAACTAAATTGTATTACAACTAAAAAACGTCCAACCTAACAGAACATTCATAACGTTTACATCTTAAGGGCCTGGTTGAATAGAAAGTTAGTTTTTGCTGTTTTAACTTACAACTTACTCACAGTTTTCAATGTATTCTTTATTTGAACTCCAAAGAGCGTTTGTCTTTCAAAAGGTAATGAGTTTTCAGGGCTTTTTAATAAAGCCTTGGCTATATAAAGATAATTGAAGGAACATATTTTTTTTCAGTACATTGAGTTGAAAAAGTCACTTGAAAAGGCTTAGTTGGCTAACAAAAAATGTCACATGTCATATACAAATACAAAACAGCGTATAAACTGTTTATTGTTAAAGCTATTATTAATTCTAAAGAGTTTATTGGGTAAAGAAAAAAATGTGAAACTGAACGGTAAACCTCATATTTATGTTAATGTTGTGTCGTTTTTTAATCAAAGTTGTGCTTTTTTAACGAATTTATTCTCTATCCCTATCAAAACGCACTTGTGTAACATTTTGTTAAAAAGTGCAAGAATAGAGACCGAGTGAAAGACAAAAAGAAAGTGATATACATGCAGGAAAAGAAATACATAGTAGAGTAGAGCGTAAGCGAAAGAAAGAATGAGAGAAAGTGACAATAAAAAGCGAAATAATAATTATTATTATCATGTGATTAGAAATGGTCAATAGAAATACATGTTTAAGGGAAAAAGTCAGCATCTGCTAATCGTTTAACAAAGTTAAAAATTAAAGATATGCTGAACCGTCAATGGACTGTCATGTAGTTTAACATGACGGTCCATTGTCAATAAAACACAACTTCATTTCACCCAAACACAGATTTATACTTCGTATATGTTATCATATTGCCGGAGTTGGGTATTGAAAATACAAGAGTTTCCAGACATAGCCGTATCATTCACCTTTTTGGTCCACGAATCACAAGTTTATTAAGTAGACATTTTGTGGTTAAATGACAACTCATTTACTAATTATAAAATATAACATTTTCAATCATTTTAATTTTCTTTAATTATACTTTACCCTGTTTTATATATTAGCTACAATATGTTAAGATTTCGTTCAAAATATTATATATCAAATGAAAACCTTATATGGCCATATCGAATCCATCAATTTATGAGGTTTATGAGTAATTAATTTCAATAAGTTGGTGAATTGTGTGATTCTCGTTAAGTTGTATTGTTTCGCGATGGCGTCTTGGATTGGATACTACACATAAAGATGGGAATTCGAAATGTATTGCACTGCGAGACGTAGTAGAGTTATCATGAACTAAGAATGATACGAGTAATTTTGTTGCATTCCATCTATTGTAGGGTTCATTAAAATTCAAATGTCCCCCAATTAAAGACGGTCCGTAATTGCAATTTTATTGTCAAAAGTATAGTTATTGAATTTTCATCTCACTTAAAAAGATAAGTATGCGGTATTTCGGTCCTTTCACCGGCTGCTTTAACAGTGAACACATCAATTTTCAATTCAAAAATAAAGAATAACTTATTTTTTATATAATGATGTATTTGAGCATATCTTGTACTTGAATAAAACATTTTATGAATTATGAAAGCGATATCTTAAACTTTAAGCGACAAAAGACACACATAGCCACGGATATGGTTAAATATTAAACGAAACAAGCAGCATCATATATGGGATGTTATTTTAGAAAGCTATTCATATTGTAAACTAATGGTATTACAACTAAAAAACGTCCAACCTAACAAAACATTCATAACGTTTACATCTTTAGGGGCCTGGTTGAATATGAAGTTAGTTTTTGATGTTTTAACTTACAACTTACTCACAGTTTTCAATGTATTCTTTATTTGAACTCCAAAGAGCGTTTGTCTTTCAAAAGGTAATGAGTTTTCAAGGCTTTTTAATAAAGATTATATTGAAAAACATGTTGTTATTGTAATAAAAAAACTTTGAAATACCTTCAATGTGGCCAAGTTCTAATGTCAGCGACGAGAAAAGGGTTTATTTTGTGTAATATCATAAATAAGTCATTAATGAATAAAGTTGGATTTTTGTTATCGCATTAAGCATTTTAATCCCTTCAGTCTTTTGTGTCAAATGTGTTCAATCAGTCATTCGAAACAGTACAATATTTCATTTTTGCACTGTTTATAACAAACGAATTTAAAGCCATCATGCAATAAGATGATTCCTCAAACACCGTTTTACTGGTCCTCAATAGGCACATGAATTTAATTAAGAATGACCGACGTAAAATAAAACATCACAGTCAGTCAGTGGGGTTCATTCAAATCGTCTTATTTCATTTGATTATTAATATTCTAAAACGAAATCTTGACATTTGTTAGCTTATATACACACCTATTACATATAAACAGCCTTTAAAGATCCAATCTATATAACATATACTTTACGTCATGTATATCGGGAGAATGCAGTTTAACGTTACTTTTTACAAGACAGACACATTTCTACAAATCAAACAATGAAGAAGGTTTATAAGTGTAACTAACTTATTAATTACTCATATTGGCCAAACATCAATTCATGGTATTCATTTTAACGTTGCTAAATATATGTATAACATTTTATAACACATTTGCAATTTCGATGTGTCTTCTTTAACTTTTCATCAATGTCCGTAAACTCACTTTTACACTCTTAATAATTATCACAAGGTATGATGCAAAACATACGATATTAATCCAATGAATGGATTAATCATAAACATATAAGAAACGCATTTAAAACGGCGAAACTCAAGGAAACACCTTTTGCACAGAGACCTGAAACAAATGATTTTGAGGTATGCTTCTACAGATAAGAGCAATTTAAGTGCAACTCATAAGAGAGCGTGCTTGCATATGCACTGCAAGATTTATATAATAGTTATACATCACGTCACATGTGTGTCATAAAGCTATATGTCTATATTCAGTGCATATAAACAGTGGTAGATTAACAATTAAGAAAAGTAAAATAATGACATGTTTGTTAACAAATAAAACAAACCATGTAAAACACATGGTTGGATATACACTCATTTTATGCTTTGGTTGATAAAATTCGAAAACACTCGATTAAGCACTGCTTTTGTTAGAAAGGTGTAATATGAAAAAATCTATAAACTACGTCAATTAGATATAGAAATTATACAAATCAAACTTGGCATTCAATTTTGCCATGCTATGAGTTTCACATTAAAATATACCAATCCATCGACTATGTTAACAGTATAATAATGAAGATTCAACATACTTTTTACATTGGATAATCAAATTCTAAGCAGTTGTGCTCACAGTCATTAAACAGGATTAGCATTAAAAGAAAAATATTATAAAACTAGGAATTGTAATACAGTTAAGTATGAACAATTGAACTTATTATGGATAAACGTCGTGATAAAAGCTACTAAACATCATGGCTCTCGTTAGTGCAATAAGAGACGGTGACATTGCAAAAGCAGAACAGCTCATTGAGAATCAACATAATCTAAACGAAACAGGAGTGATTTGTGAATACAGGCAATACATAATACATAGCGATAGATATAGTACAACAATCGAAACTGCTGTTAGTCCTATTTTCGGAGCAGCCTTGATGGCAGCCGTTGGCTATCAATTATACAGGCCACATGGAGAGGGGGGGACAGAGTACCTTCGACTCATTTCTATATTGCTAAACCATCCACAATGTGACATCAACTTCTATCATAACAACCATCTGAGAGATGTTTGGGGTTGCACGAATGTAGAGCCTATCCCTGCTACAGCGTTTCAATTAGCAACAGCCTCAGGAAACACACCAGTGGCACAATTACTGAGTTCGCATCCTCGTTTCAAGCTTCATCCAAGTGATTTGGTATTTGTGTGTTATCATGGCAACATTACATGTCTTAGATTGATTAATGATAGGGCAAAAATGCTGATTGACAAGCAGTTTGATTTCAATAGCTTATACACAATTTGTGAATATAAATGCATTTCACAGCGGAAAAATAAAGAATTACTGGTTCTAAGAGGCACACCGTTGATGGCGGTCGCATCCTATCGATTGTACAAACCAGCAATTGAGGAGACGGAGTATCATAAATTCATTGCAATATTGCTGAACCATCCACAATGTGACATCAACTTCTATCATAACAATACGGCTAAGTATGCTACTCATGAATGTGCAGAGCCTATCCCTGCTACAGCGTTTCAATTGGCGATAGCTTCAGAAGACACACTGGTGGCACAGTTGCTGATCAAGCATCCTCGGTTCAAGCTCCATCCCAGTGATTTGGTGTTTGTGTGTTATCATGGTTACATTACATTACTTAGATTGATTAATGATAGGGCAAAACTGTTGATTGACAAGCAGTTTGATTTCAATGGTTTATACACATTTTCTGAATACAAATACATTTCTCATCTGGGATATAAGAGATTAACAGTTATACGAGGCACACCCTTGATGGCCGCCGCATCCTATCGAATGTACAAACCGACAATTGAGGAGACTGAGTATCATAAACTCATTGCAGTATTGCTGAGCCATCCACAATGTGACATCAATTTCTATCATAACAACTGTCCAAGATATGATAGTAATGCAGGGCCTATCCCTTCTACAGCGTTTCAATGTGCGATAGCTTCAGGAAATACACCAGTGGCACAGTTGCTGATCAAGCATCATCGTTTCAAGCTCCATCCGAGTGATTTGATATTTGTGTGTTACCATGGTAACATTACATTACTTAAATTAATAAACGATATGGCCGAAGAGTTGATGAGTCATGGCTTCAATTTTAATTACACATGCACAATTCGCTACTATAATGATATTTATACAACCATAATAGGAACCCCGTTAATGGCGGCCGTATGTAATGGCCTTTTCAAACCCAAGCTTGGAAATGGGGAGTACTACAGACTCATCAACATTTTGCTTGACCATACAAAATGCGATCCAACCTTTCAGTATAAATCGTCTTATTATAATACGGACCATACACCCACTACAGCATGGCAATGCGCAATTGTTTCCGGTGACACAACGATTATCAAATTGTTGTTCAATCATCCGCGTGTCCCCACTACTCAGAGTGACCTTACATTTGCATGTGTTGTGGGTAATACATATGCAGTGCAAATATTACGTTCATGCTATGATGTAAATCAAGTCGATGCATCAGACAGATTGCCTCTTCATCAAGCAGTGTTGTACAACCAAACTGAAATTGTGAAATTTTTGATGGACCATACACCAGATAGTGAATGTGAAGAAAGCATTGATCTAGTCCCAAGTCATAAACAAAGCAATATATCCAACACAATCGATTGTGATCTTAACATTAAAAACCAATACAATGTCGCTCCGATCATCATAGCTACATTGAATGACAGAAATAATATATTACGGCTGCTGATAGACGATAGACGATGTGATAAATTGGCGTTGACAAACGCGAGTGAAAGTGCATTAAGTGTGTATATCAAACATGGTCGAGGCAGAGGAGGCGGAAATATTTATTTTCCAAGAGACAATATTGAGTCATTCAGTGAAACATTTCATATATTGTGTTCCTCAAAAGATATGGTGAATGCGACAAAACACACACTTGAAGCTGCCATAGAATTATTACCTGTCAATCTATGTGAACATTTACTTAAATGCGGCGCCGACGTCAATAGTTCATATGAAGGAAACGAAACAGCCTTGCATATTGCTGTGCGTTCGCATTCATATAGTAAAATTCGATTGCTATTAAATTATGAAGCAAATGCATCAATCAAATGGCTTGGATTGGATGCACTAGAATATGCACAGATTCAAAATTGTGATGACAGGATTATACAATTGTTGACCAAAAGATGTGAATACGAGACACAGTCTGCGACTATTGAACCATTTAATTCCATTCTTTATCTCGATCAGAGCCGATTATCTGTAAAATCTCCTTCCGCGACGGAGTTTCAAAGCAGGGCATTTCAATGTTATACTTCACAATCATATCGAAGGATGTCAGAAGCTATTGGTTTTCATATCCTTAAAATTGCACAGGCAGTTGCAAAAGAAATAGAAAAGTCTGATACATATGCACGATACCGCTTTGCGACAATGCTTGGAGGAAGTATGGCTGAGGGAAGCAAGACATTTGAACCCAATGAATTTGATCTCACAATTCTTTTCTGTACGATATGTAGACTTAAACGACGCTACGATCAAATAAAAGCAGATGAAAACTCAGAATGGCTATCTGAGTGTGATGAAAACAGTTATTTACTCCCCCTCAAAATTGCACAAACTTTTTATTTTTTGGTCCGGACAATAGTAAATGGTTTCGTTAAGAACGCATTTGCTCCGCTAATCCTTAGCGACCATCCGTTTGACACAAGAGATAAAATATCACGGATGCGGTTACTTTGGCGTAGTGACGATGGCAAAGAAATGGTGGTTCACGTGGACCTTGCTCCTGCGTTCAAAATCGATGGGAATATCTTGATAGCCAAGAAATCCCGTCACCTCAATGATTGTGTATATGATACAAATAACGGACATATGACAAATGAAACGACATTTCATAAATCGGACGCAGAGTATAAGCGCAGGATGTTTCTGCAGCTGCCACTTGAGGCAAGACAAGGGCTGGTGATGGCAAAGGCTGCACGTGTATCCGGCATCTGCCACCCTGGTGACCTGAATAGTCTTTGTGTGTGTGATGACATCGATGCAACGTCAATTATTACATCGTATGATATAAAGCAGGCATTACTGGCTATTATAGATTCGTATGGACTAGCAACGGAAAGACCTATTAAATGGGCACAGAACATATACAAAAGAATCCCCAATTATTATGGAAGGCCGACCATACAGAATCACCATGTTGTAATGGCGTCCATTTGCAAGAAAATAATTCACTATTTCGAAACAAACGCTACCGAGTTCAAATATATATCAAATGACCTCAAACACGTGGATCTGATTCCACTCAAATATGGCCACAATATGTCGCAAACCACTCGTGTGTATCAACGCCCAAAAGTAGACAAGCAGAGAGTGGATGCGAATGGTGTTCATGAATTTCGGTGTGAAATAAAGGATTATATCATTAAGTACGAAACCATGTTTAACTGCAAATTCAGCTTCGAATATTGGAGCGACTAAATTTCCTTTTCAATCACTGACTGTGATGCTTCATGTAGTACGAATGATGAGTTATCTGAAAATTGAGAAAGAATCAAGTACGGAACCATGTTTAACTGCAAGTTCCGCTTCGGACATGCATGGCCCGCCGAATCTTCTTCGTCATTCTCAGACTCGATGCTACATGGAGTACGACTGATGAGATTTCGGACATTTGAGAGAGCGCATAAGCCAGATATCAGCAAAATACAGTGTGATATAATAGATCAATTCATTGCAAAGACATCAGTTAAAACAGGATCACCAATATAAGGTGCCATCATGTTTTAATCATTACAATTGAATGGATATAAAAACTTCGAATCTTACATACTATTAAGCTTATGTTTTAGGTTCTATGACATGTGATGGTTTGTACAGTGATTCCAAATAAATGACAATGCACGTTTAGGAATGAGAAATATAACATGTAATACATTGATAATATATCAATTTGTATCTTGAACCAATTTCAGTATTTAGTAAGAAGGTACATTTATATGTACACGGTTAATACCGATACTTCAATAGAGTGTTTAATCAGCAGTTTAGCTAGAATATTTGCTTGGAGATTCATAGTTAAAGATGCTATAAAATGAAACGGTTATACTGTGGACAATTTGCGTGAATTGGCACTATTAAAATACGATACATAGCAAGAAAAAAACTCCAAGAATGTCAACTATTGCATGTTACGTATCTACTATTTTTGTCTAATTTCCTTAGTACAATGTGAAATTTCATTTAGGGTGTGGCCACATTGATCAAACTAACCTTCAAACCTAGCTTCAAACCACTTAAGGTCGAGGTTCCGATGACACAAAAACGTTGTCAGTTTGAAGCATGGTTTAAAGGCGCTTCAAACCACCTTCAAACCTATCTTCAAACTATTCTTCAAACCAGAAACGCATATGTAAATTCCTAATAACACCAGTTTAAAGCTGGTTTGAATCAAGTTTGAGGTGGTTTGAAGGTGGTTTAATCGAATAAAATTGTTTATTGTCGCCATGACCTTAGTGGTTTGAAGCCTGGTTTGAAGGTAAGTTTGATCAATGTGGCCACACCCTTAAAAAAACGTTATTTTCAGAGTGAACTGAAAGTAAAATTAACAATCAACATATTCCTGGTTTGATACTATTAAGCTTGCAGTTACATTAAGTATGTGGATGTCCAAATAAAAAAAAAGAATATTTTATACTTGGTTTATTGACTTTTCTTTGTCTCGCATTTCAATAGAGCATTTGTTGCTATGGAAATATTGGAGTGTAATGAAAAAATATATACAAACTAAATTTGACTCTAAACAAGGAACAAATTGCATCAATAAATCATATGAATATGATTGCAATGTAAACGCATCATTAGTGTTCAAAATTTATCAAAACGGTCGTTATGACAATAATTTTATTTGTCGACTTGTTAAGGCAAATGTCTAGACCTAACATGACAAATGCTGAAACACAAGACTTTCGACCATTTAAAATCGCTAAAACAATTGTATATTGTACAGGCAAATGTCTAGACCTAACATGACAAATGCTGAAACACAAAACATTCGACCATTTAAAATCGCTAAAACAATTGTACATTTGTTAATAGACCTTTGTATCGAATATATGGACAAAATTAGGTCACTTTTGTGTTGGTCCATAGTTGTGCGTTTTATGTTAAGGTTTAATATCATTACACCCTAATCCTGTCTTACATCAACGATTTATTTATCAGTTGAAAGAAAAATATCAGTTGAACATATAGTATGGTTACCGAGCCATCGGCCGCCAAAAATGTCGACTATCAAAATCAGGTGTATCATTTTTTTTATTAAAAAAATAAAAATCGTCCTTAAACAGCACAGGAGTATCATCTAATATTGTTTCCTGGCTTTCAACAAGTATTTTTGAAAAGTTAAAAGGCGTTTAGGACCTTTCGCAACATGCATATGCTGGCGAAACATAGAACTTTAGGGTCCACATAACCCATTTTCCCGTCAACCAGTCAAGAGGTTTATTTTGATTGGTCAGTCATTTTATATTTGGCACCCTTGTGTCAGTGCTTCTTCAATAGTAAAATGTCATCTTGTCACCTGGTTTTTCTCGGGTTTAGTTCTATTGCTATCGCATTCGTTTTAAAATGCGAAGTACACTGTTGCTAGACTTTCCTTGCTTAACAGCAAAAAACATCATATCGACATATTGGAATAGTGATAAACACATATCTCGAAACGCAATTAATACGCTTAATATCACAATATGTCTTCATACTATGAAAATGTAGGTTAACTTGACCGGTGTAGTGTCAATATCTACATAGTGAAATACCATCTGGTTCAATTGTCCTCGGGTTTAGTTCTCTTGCTATTGCATTCGTTGTAAAATGCGAAGAACATCCGTTGCTATGTTCTCCTTTCTTAACAAAGGATCCTGATTTAAATATAATGATAGACCACTACAATATAAAGTACGCACATGGCATCAAAGTAAGTTTGATACACCAATTACTAACAATTGAAAATTAGTGACTAGAGATTCTGATTCTGAAATAATTTGTGAATCTGAACTATTTATATATAAAATAAACATGAATTTAACTTAATGAAAATGCATAAAATTATTTGAGACCCAGTCTTTTTATTTCAAATGTATCAGTTTTTTTTCGAATGTAAGAGTTAGGAATAGTGTTTGTCGGAGAGTAGGTTATATGTTCTAAGCAATTTTGTATCAAATTAACAATATGCATGATATGAGGTAAATATCTAAATATAATTGCATCTCATATGAAACCATTATGATTTTTTGGAGATTTTAAGGCAGTACATTTGTAGCCGAACACTCTATCGGATGGATAATGACTCATGCTAGGCTACCTGGTACATTATACAATGATAGCAATTACATCACATAAACCAACATTTTAAGGTAGGAAACATTTCGGCCGCCCCTTTTCTATGATAGATACCAACAATTATATAAAACGCACCACATAAAACGTACCATATAATACGTACCACAGTAGCAACAACGTATTGTAGTTTGATCAGATTTATTCTGACGTTCAATTATATGAACAAAATACAAAACAATGATAAGGATTTCAACAATTGAGTAAAACTGTGATATCGTAAAGCATGTTCAAGGTTGGAAAACCAGGCGCTACAATAGATTTCAAACTGAATAAACATTTAAGCTGCAAACGAACATGATATTTGATAGGGGGTGGGAGGTGGATTTGAAATTCATTTTGAAAGATGATAGAATCTAGCTTACTCCTGTCAATATCCAACGTTTAACTGAAAGATAGAATCTTTCCACATGGTTTTAAGCTATCGACATCTCTCAAATTAACGCCTGACCAATTTATAACAAACAATGCATATTTTCACGTGATATAGGAATGATGGAATTGTTCCAATATGAATCTCTTAAACAAAAGTGTGGATTTTTATAAATATCCTAAATAGAAGACTTTGACAGTAGCAGATCTATTTCTAAAACCAATGTGCGGTCATTCTTTGAAAACAGTATTTGCCCTCGCAAAGTGTATTTGTATATGGAAATAATATATCATATTCATTTGGATGAATTATATATTGTATCGGGGCGCCTCCCAGTCCTCTATATATAAAATTCTTATGGATTTTGTGTTGGTTTTGTTAAAGATTATTAAAACAATGTGAATACCCGTGCGTATCTTTGCTTAGAAATATAAATAACAGAGTTGACACTTTTTTGCATTCATATATAAAATCAGATTTATTGGTGTCAAAAACGTTTAGGGTGCTTCTTATTTTGCGTTCTACACTTTCTGTACAAATATTTGGTCTGAGCGGTAGGCTCTTTTACTGATTATGACATCACTAAATTTGATGGCAATGACAATTTATTCAAACGTTTATAATAAATTTGTAGTAGAGAATAGGTTTTTTTAACAATAAGCAGTCTATCAGCAATAATATAACATGCAAAATATAGAAATCATTTGAAACAAAACAGGCAATTTAAAGGAAAGGCACACGTGAAATGAGGCATGGCATACAGAAGAGTCGATTGATGAATCGGAATTCGGATTGAAATGTGTGAGGTAATCGAAATATGCAGAAAACAAAATATTTGACGAAATTGTCTGCCGTTGTTCTAAAGGATGCGTCGTTATTTTGTAACGTTACATCGATACTGTGTTACATTGCAGCAGTGCACTTCGAAAGCCTTCTGTCTAACAGTTCCATTGTTCATGTTCAATGTAATACATTTCATGTTCCACTTCTTAGCTTAATTCACAAGTCAATACCTAGAGGGGATCCGTTCTATCTTTGTAAACATCATTCGCAAACAAGCAGCCGGTAATTCGCAATGATCCATTTTCTCCAAGAGCACATCACGAGGTGTTCACCCGAACATGTTTTTTTTCTATGGCCAATTTATCTTTTGCCTGGGCTAGATATAAGAATTGAAGAAATTGTTTGTTAAAACAATTAACGTACTGAGTTGAAAAGTTATTTGTAAAGGCATAGTTGTTTAACAAACAAAAATAAAATGTCACATATAAGCTACAAATATAAAGCAGCTAATAAAGCGTTTTTTAATGCTATCATTAATTCAATTCAATTAATCCAATTAAGATATAATTGGGTAAAAAAGTAAAAGTTGAAACTGAACGGATATGTAATAAACCTAATATACATGTAAAGATTGTGCCGTATTTGTTATCAACATTGTGCCCTTTTCATGAACAAATTTATTCCCTATCTTGATCAATACGCACTCGTATAACATAGAGTAGAGCAATTGTGTGTGCTATAGAGAGAGAAAATATTCAGAAAGATAA
Organism: Hydroides elegans; assembly: GCA_001703475.1. Lineage (NCBI taxonomy): Eukaryota > Metazoa > Annelida > Polychaeta > Sabellida > Serpulidae > Hydroides > Hydroides elegans. The sequence continues at coordinate 46,996 of LQRL01164241.1, forward strand.
ATTATAATCATAGTTATCGTGTGATAAAAAAAAGGTCAATATAAATACATGTATAAGAAATAAAGTCAGCATCTGCTAATCGTTTAACACTGCTTAGCATTTATGTTCACTGTTATTTCCAGGAAAATATACAAAACAAATATAAATTGAGCCTCGCAGATCAAAAGTAAAGATTCTTAGATATTCTGAACTGTCGATGGACCGTCATGTAGATTAACATGACGGTCCATTGTCATTTTAACAAAACGTTATTTTACCCACAGTCTGAGTTATACTGCTTATAGGTTATAACATAGCCAGAGTTGGGTATGGGAAATACAAGTGTGTTGAGCATAGTCGAGTAATTCATCCTTTGCTTCACGAATCACAAGTTTATTAAGTTTAAACCCATTTACTAATATTAAAATATGACACTTTCAATCATTTTAATTTTCTTTAATCATTAGTTATTCTGTCTTATATTATTTCGTTCAAAACTATACTATTAAATATCAAATGAAAACCTTACATGACCATATCGAATCCAATAATTTGCGAGGCTAATGAGTAATTAATTTCAATAAGCTAGTAAATTGTGTGATTTTCGTCAAGTGTTATTGTTTTGCAATGGCATTTTGTATTGGATACAGCACATAAAGAGGGAAATTCGAAATTTATTTCATCGCTTGACGTAGCAGAGTAATCATAAATTAAGAATGACACGATTAATTGCGTTGTATCCTACTTATTGCAGGGTTCATTAAAATTCAAAAGTCCCCTTAAAAGCGACGGTCCGCAATTGCAATTCTATTGTCGAAAGTATATTTATTAAACTATCATTATCTCACTTAAAAAGACGAGTGGGTCGTATTTCGGTCGTTGCATCGACTGCTTTAACAGTGAACACATCAATTTGAAATTCAAAGCTTTAAAACAACATATTTGTTTATAATGATGTATTTCAGCATATCGTGTATTTGAATAAAAACATATAATGAATTATGAAAGCGATATTTTGAATTTTAAACAAAAAAAAGACACGTATAACCACGGATATGGTTTTATTAAACGAAACTAGCAGCATCATATATGGGATATTATTTTACAAAGCTATTTATATTGTAATAAATAAATTTTAATACAACTAAGAAACTCTCAAATTTACAGAACATTGATAAAGTTTACATATTTAGGGGCCCGGTTGTATGGGGAGTTAGTTATCGCTGTTTTTAACTTACAACTTGATCACTATTTTTCAATGTATTCCTATTGGAACTCCGAAAAGCGTCTGCCTTTAAAAAGGTAATATATTTGCATATGTTAACAAAGAATGAAAAACACCCTGAAGGGACCGAAGGCGAAGTAATATTTTTATTACATGTTTATTTTACATTGATTTACCACATTAAAGAGGTTTTCATAAATCTAAATTGCGCGCTATGATTTTCATTCTTTGTTTGTTTACATATGCAAATTTACCATAAATGGGCTAGATTTACCATAAACGGGTTATCCATTTATTTTTGTGTAGTTTCGTATAAATTTGTTTTACTTATTAAATGCTTCATACTCAATTTTAAAAGAACATTTTTTATTTTTCATTGTCATATATTTTGTATCAATTTTCATTGAAAACACTTATATTTTTTTTCGTCTGCTTTTACATGTAAACAATGACACAACCTAAAATGTTTTTGTAATAAAAATGGACTTTCCTTCGTTTGAATTAAGTCTCGATGATATGGATTCCGTTGAGGAACAGTTATTGTTTGATGGTGATGCCATGAATGACATTCTATTAACGATTAACCCTACTGATATTGAGGACAAGCCAAAAGATAACTCAATTCCACAGACAGATAGTGATACGGGCTCACATTTTGCCGAGGAAAATAAAAAAAACGCCAATAAATGTACAAAATATGGAAACCACCTCCGAAATCATCAGGAAAAAAAATGGGAGATGATGACGAAAATTGCAAAAATAAATTAGGAACCGTCGAAGACAATCTCAGAGATTTTGTCCAAGAGAATCGAAAAAAAAACACAACTATCAAAACCTCTAGAGAAACAGCACGGTTCAAGAAATACCTAGAGGATGATGGGGAGAATAGAGAACTCCACGATATGCCACCAGATGAGATGAATATCTACCTCGGCGGTTTCATAAAAGGACCTCAAGAAAAAGAACGGCGAAAACTACGAGCCAGACTCCATATCCAGTTTTTTTTCAGGTAAATATATACAATTAATTCAACTTTAAGCTATTACTCAGTGAAAATATTATTATAAAATACCATTTTAAACAAAATGATATGTACGATAAGTTATTTCTAGCATTCATTTCAAGTTTCTCTCACATTTTATATATTTTAGAAGCATAGACCGCCATCTATCTGACGCTGGTTATCCGCATTCATTGACCAAAGATGACATCTTTCGCCTTGCCAGAAAAGTATTAGAGTCCAAGAGGAAGGTTCCTGAGTCAGAGGGAGGTGGAAATCGAGCATACCGAGCGGATGGAAAATCTTCTTTGGGAGAAGAAAACCATGGGATCTCACGGCCGAAATCCTCTTCTGAGAGCACTATGGCTTTTGACTTCAAAACTAATGGGTAATTATTTTACGACATAATTCGATATAATGTGAATAATGTTTTTATTCATATAAAAATTTACCCGTTTACTGATGTACTAATTAATATAGAATGTAAAGATTAATGATAACTTAAAAAACCCTAAATCTGCTTAAAATGACTTATTCATGTTTGCTCATTTTTTTTCAATTTCATATATTTAGGTCACCGACCGAAGTAGCCAAGAGGCACGCCAGCTTCGATAGGGGGACATTTCCATTGACCAAGACGAGCATGGCAGGTTCCTGAAATTCTGTGAACGTACAACGAAAACTAGACAGGGGGAGACATGATCCGCACGAAATTTTGCACCGAGAACGTATGAAAATCAAAGGAATCCGGATAGAATTCCCGTGAAATTCTATGAAATCTATAGAGACTGTAGACCAGAAAGTATGCGTCAAGAGGGCACCCCTTTTTATCTAGCCGTAAACAACATGATTGTTGATCCCGAAAATCGTAAAATGTGGTATAAAAGCGCCCCAATTGGCAGAAATGCTTTGGAAGAATTTATGAAGCATATATCCACAGAAGCAGGTTAAAACGGTAGGTTTAGTAATCATACTGCACGAAAAACCCCTATTACAAATCTGCTTCATGCAGATATGCCCCCCACGTTCAGCAAAAATATCAGTGGTCACAAAAACGAAGAGAGAATTAAGCATTATGCATGTGCAAGTAAGGCGCAAGTTAAGAGAATGAATGATATCCTCTTGAATCCTTCTCTCAATATCCCGGAATATTCCGACCGAGAGAAAAAATCTCTAAAACCCAACCTGGCACCCCTACTATTCAACTCATTCCATCAAACTATCGAACCAGGTACAAACGTCACGAAAAATCATTCAGAAATGACACAAAACCAAACCGCCATATCTGGCCTTTTGCAAAATTCGACGTTAAACAATTGTATGTTCAATATCACATACCCCCTTACCAAATTCAACTAAGTTTGGGAGATAAAAAGAAAAAAAAAGTACTTACATAGATGTCGTTCTACAAAAATGTAAAAACAAATCGAAGTTTATGATATTTTATTTAACATATTTTCTCGATTTTCACATTTACTTATTTTGGTTGCATCCGTTTTATGAATATATCCATGTATTGAAGACTGTGAGAAGGCAGCATATTCGACATTTAAACAAAAATACTGCAATCTGAAAGAAGCAAACACATTCGTTTAATATGATGCACTGTCTATTGAGTCCATTTCATGACTTGCTAAGTTATACTGTTGTTACATGAAATTGTTCCGTTACTATATTTATTAAGTATATTTTTTGTTTCTTTTCTTTGTTTGTGCAGTATATGTTCATATAATCATTTGCGTTATTTTTACAGTTTGCAACAAAGAAGCAAACTGACATGTACATATTTATGAAATGCATAAAATGGTGACAAAATGTCCTCAATCATGCCGTAGATAACTTATTAGGTTTGAGCGAAAATATTTGTTAACAAACCTCAAAACGATTATCGACGGCAAAAGTCTATTAGTTTAGATATCCATCTTTGTTTTGATGTATGTATTGTAATATAAATTGACTGATTTTATTCAAAAACATTTTTTCAAAACTTATCAATTTTTATTTGTTGCAATTCTGTTTCTCCTTCTTCGCACCAAATCACTTCACTGCTTAAGAGATAACGCGGAAAAATAGTCCCTTTTTGTATGGAATATAATTAAGATGATTTGTTGTAATAAAATTTGTTCTTGCTTTAACATGTATTTTCATTGCGTTTAATATCTATCTTTTATCAATTATTTGCCTAATAACTAAATTTTGATGTTCGCGCATGTATACAATGACGTAGTTTTGACTGAAATCTTTCATTCATTTCATGTACAACAAATTGTATATTTACATTGCATGCGGTTATGTTTACATTACATGCTCTTCAATGTCCTAAACATATAAGTGCGCGTTATGCGCATACATACTTAAAGATAAGTTAAAACAAGGGAAAATACGGTTTTTAGAAATCCCGGTAACGTCTCTTATGTTTTCTTTATAATAATAACTTCAAAAATGTAATAATGAGTTTTCCTGGGCTTTCTAATGAAGATCAAATTGAAAAACGTTTTTTGTAATAAAAAAAACTTTGAAATACTTTCAATGCAGTCACGTCCTTATGTCAGTGACGAGAAAAGGTTGATTGTTTAGAAATATGTCATTTATGAGTAAAAATCGCATTTTACAATATCATCAACTTTTCAATCCCTTCAGTTTTTGGTGTTAAGAGTGTTATATCATTCATTCAAAACAGTGCAATAATTTATTTTTTCCCCCTGTTAAGAACAAAAAAAATTCAAGCCACCATGCAATATGTTGATGCCTCGAAAACCGTTTTCTTGTCCTAAATAGGCAATTAAATCAAATTCAGGAATGACCGACGTAAAATAAAAACACCAAAGTAAGTCAGTGGGTTCATTCAAATCGTTTTATTTCATTTGATATTTAATATCTTAAAACGAAATCTTGACATATGTTAGCCTATATACACAACTATAACATATTAAGAGTGTTTAAAGATCCAATTTATATAACACATACTTTACGCCATGTATATCGGGACAATGCAGTTTGACGTTACCTTTTTACAATACACATTTCTACAAATCGAACATTGAAGTAGGTTTATCAGTGTAACTAACGCTATAAATCATGAGGGCCAAACATCAATTCAAGGGTATTCATATTAACGTTGCTAAATACATGTATAGCAGTTTATAACACATTTGTAATTTCGATGTGTCCTCTTTTACTTTCCATCAATTTCCGTAAACTCGATTTTATATATTTTAGCAATACACTTCATGTACGATGCAAAACAAACGATATCAAGCCAATGCATGGATTAATTATAAACATGTAAGAGATGCATTTAAAACGGGAAAACTCAATGGAACACCTTTAGCACAGAGACATGAAACAAATTATTTTGAAGTATGCTTCTACAGATAACAGCATATGAGTGCCAGTCACAAGAGAGCGTGACACAAGAGAGCATATGCACTGCAGGATTTATATACATCACGTCATGTGTATCATAAAGCTATATGCATATATAAATACAATGTAAATAGACAGTGGTGAAGTAACATAAAGAAAAAGATGAAATGTTTGTCAATAAAGAGAGACAAATCATATTAAGGACACGATTGGATATACAATCTTTTCATGAATTTGTTGAAACGATGCGTTAACTATACACAATTACTGGAATGAGCGCAGCTTATGTTTAAAGGGGATAATATGACAAATCTATAAACTACTGTCCAACTACAGTAATTACTATATGATAGTATATGAAATCAAGCTTAGCAAACAATATCGCAATGCAATGTGCTTAAAATTGAAATATAACAATCCATCGACTATGTTAAAATAAGTATAATGCTATGCAAATACAAGTTTAACCTAAATTTGCCTTACATTGGATAATCAAATTTTAAGCAGTCGTGTAAAAAGTTATCGAACAATCTTAGCATTCTGAAAAAAGCTATTATTAAACTATATTTTTTAATATAGTAGAGGATGAACAATTGAACTTATTATGGATTAACGTCGCAATAGAAGCTACAAAACATCATGGCTCTCGTTAGTGCAATAAGAGACGGTGACATTACAAAAGCAGAACAGCTCATTGAGAATCAACATAATCTAAACGAAATAGGAGAGATTTGTGAATACAGGCATAAATCAATATATAGGTATAAAAAAACAATCGAAACTACTGTTAGTCCTATTTTCGGGACATCCTTGATGGTAGCCGTTGCTTATCAATTGTACAGGCCACATGATGAGGGGAGTACAGAGTACCTAAGACTCATTTCGATATTGCTGAATCATCCACAATGTGACATCAACGTCTATCATAACAACGAAAGATATGACCGGATATTTGAGAGTGCAGAGCCTATCCCTGCTACAGCGTTTCAATTGGCGATAGCTACAGAAAACACACTAGTGGCACAGATGCTGATCAAGCATCCTCGGTTCAAGCTCCATCCAAGTGATTTGGTATTTGTGTGTTATCATGGTAACATCATCTTACTCAAACTAATTAATGATATGGCCGAAAAGTTCATGAGTGATGAATTCGATTCAAATCACATAAGTACAATTTGCCCCTATGAACACTGTTATTATGCATCGAATTGGGATTTGAATAAAGAGAACGTCATTCTACGAGGAACCCCGTTGATGGCGGCAGTATGTAATCGCCTTTACAAACCTAAGCTTGAAAACGGGGAGTACTGCAGGCTCATCAACATATTGCTTAATCATACCCGTTGCGATCCAAACTTTCAGCCTAAATCGCTATATGCAACGTTCCCCGAATCCTCTACTGCATGGCAATGCGCAATTGCTTCCGGTGACACTTCAATTTTCAAATTGTTGTTCAATCATCCGCGTGTCACCAAAACTCAGAGTGATCTTACATTTGCATGTGCTGTGGGTAATACAGATGCATTGCAAGTATTACGTTCACGCTTTAATATCAATCAAGCCGATGCATCAGGCAGGTTGCCTCTTCATCAAGCAGTGTTGTACAACAACACTGAAATTGTGAAGGCTCTGATGGACCATTCAGCAGATTATGAATGTGAAGAAGACATGGAACTAGTACAAAATCATAAACAAAGCAATATATCAAACATAACTGATTGTGATTTTAACATTAAAAATAAATATAATGTCACATCGATCATCATAGCCACATTAAATAAAAGGAATCATATATTGCGGATGCTGATACACGATAAGCGATGTGATAAAATGGCTTTGACTGACAACGGAGAAAGTGCATTAAGTATTTATATCAAATATTATGCACGAACAAACCCAATCAAACCCTTTTCAAAGAACAAAATTGACTCATTCAGTAAAACATATGATATATTATGTTCTTCAAAAGAAATGGCGAATGCAGCAAAACACACACTGGCAGCTGCCATCGAATTATTGCCTGTTTATCTATGTGAACAATTACTTAAGTGCGGCGCCGATGTCAATAGTGCTTATCCAGAAGACGAAACAGCCTTGCACATTGCTGTGCGTTTACATTCATATACTAAAATCCGATTATTATTAAGTTATGAAGCAAATGCATCAATCAGATGGCTTGGATTGGATGCACTAGAATATGCACAGGTTCAAAATTGTGATGACAGGATTATACAATTATTGACCAAAAGATGTGAATACGAGACACAGTCTGCGACTGTGGCACCATTTAATTCCATTCTTTATCTCGATCAGAACCGATTATCTGTAAAATCTCCTTCCGCGACGGAGTTTCAAAGCAGGGCATTTCAATGTTATACTTCACAATCATATAGAAGGATGTCAGAAGCTATTGGTTCTCAGATCCTAATAATAGCAAAGGCAGTTTCAAAACGAATAGAAAAGTCTGATACATATGCACGATACTGCTTTTCGTCAATGCTTGGAGGAAGTATGGCAGAGGGAAGCAAGACATTTGAACCAAACGAATTTGATCTCACAATGACTTTCTGTACGATATGTAGACTAAAACGAAACGGAAATAAAATAAAAGCAGATGAAAACTCAGAATGGCTATCTGAGTGTGATGAAAGCAATTACTTACTCCCTCTCAAAGTTGCACAAACTTTTTATTTTTTGGTTTTGACAATAGTCAATGCTTTCGATAAGAACGCATTTGCTCCGCTTATCCTTAGCGATCATCCGTTTGACACAAGGGATAAAATCTCACGGTTGCGTTTACTTTGGCGTAGTGATGATGTCAACGAAATGGTGGTTTGCGTTGACCTTGCTCTTGCGTTCGAAATCGATGGGAAGATGTTGATAACCAAGAAATCCCGGCACTTCAATGATTGTGAATATGATACAGATACCGGACAGATGGCAAATAAAACAAAATTTCATGAATCGGACGCAGAGGAACAGCGCAGCCGGCTTCTGCAGCTGCCTCTCGAGGCGAGGCAAGGATTGGTGATGGCAAAGGCCGCACGTGTTTCCGGCATCTGTCATCCTGGTGACCTGAGTGTTCTTGGTGTGTGTGATGACATTGATGCAACGTCAATTATTACATCGTATCGCATTAAAAATATATTGCTGAATAATACACCAGAAGACGTAAAAAATCCGCTTGAATGGGCACAGAATATATACAAAAGAATCCCCAATCATTATGAATGGCAGGCAATACAAAATCAAAATGATGTAATAGTTTTCATTTGCAAGAAAATAATTCACTATTTCGAAACAAATGCTACCGAGTTCAAAAAGATATCAAATGACCTCAAACACGTGGATCTGATTCCACTCAAATATGGATATGGTCACAATATGTCGCAAATGACGCGAGTGTATCAACGCCCCGCAATTGTAGTGCAGCGCGTGAACGCAAAGGGTGTCCATGAATATGGATGTAAAAGAAAGGATTATAGCATTAAGTACGAAGGCATGTTTAACTGCAAATTCATCTTCGAATATTGGGGCGACATTAATGCTACATGGAGTACGATTGATGAGTTTTCGGACAATTGGGAAAGCGCATAAGCCAAATATCAACATAAATACAGTGTAATACTATTAATCAAATCATTGCAAAGGCATCCGGAATAAAACAGGATCATCAATACCAGGTGCCATCATGTATAACATTTGAATGGATATAAAACCTATTCTAACATGTTTTGAAGCTTATGTTTTATGACATATGATTTTGTGTTTTGTACAGTGATTTACAATAAAAGACAATAATGACACGTTAAGGAATATGAAATATCACATGCAAAAAAACAGTATGCATCAGGAAGTTACATTTATATGTACATGGTTAATATCGATACTTCAGGATGTGTTTAATCAGCTCTTCAGCTGTATAATGACCTAAAAAGAATTTCATAGTCAAAAGTAGAAGAATAGAGAAATGAGTTATAAAGATGGTATATAATGAAGCGGTTATGCTGTGGAAAATTCACGTGAATTGAGTGGCGATTCATAGCAAGAAAAAAACACTTTCCGAATGCTGTTGCGTGTTACATATATACTTTTTTCTAATATCCTTAGTAGCATGCACATTTTTTTAATTACGCTTTGCAAAATGAGAAGAAACTAAGATCAACAATCAAAATATTTCGGGTTTGATTTTATTAGGCTTGCAGTTTCATTAATGATGTCCACATAACAGCTTGGTTGATTTTTTAGGGCATTTTTAGCTGTGGTAGCATTGGAGTGTAATGTCAAAATAAAATACAAATAAAACTTGACTTTAAACAAGGAAACATATGACATCAAGAAGTCATATGCAATTTGTTGCAATATTGTCGCCTCATAAGTGTTCAAAGTATATTCAAAAGGACGTTATAACTATTCATTTAATTTGTCGACTTGTTATATCTAATGTCTAGAGTAAATATGACAAATGCTTAAACACAAGACTTCGACAAATTAAAATCGCTAAATCAATTCATTGTGCATTTTTTTATAAACTTGAAAGAACAATAATAAGATAACAATGAGCAAAATATTAAAATAACTTAAACCCTTTAAAATAACTATTCAAATGTCCACAAACAAATTTAAACTTTCACTTAATCAAAATCAGAAAACAAATGTTTTATGTTTGGATTACTGCACATGTCTGATATCGAGTCTGATATCGATTCTGAAATGCGTCTGATATCCGCAACACCTTCGATTAGGTTTATATCTTTAAATACATGTTTTTCTTGGACATAATATCACCGACAGATAATATTAAGAATTCAGAAAAATAGGAATATCATAAGGTTATGGTCAGCGGATTCCGCAATACATACATGTGCAAAATAATCACTGATATATCAATGCAAATAAACGCACACATTTAATCCAACGTTTTAACAAGATATGTTGCATTAACATGTTTTTTTTCACGCGATGTCAATAAAAAATGGTGCAAAATGAATAAGTGCAAAGCAAATACATTTAAATCACGCACATGTAAACTTTATCGCGAAGTTTCATTTTGGGATAAAAACTTTGATAACACACAGAAATGTCAGGATTCTCTAACGGTAAATGCACAATATTAATAATTGCGCAATAAGTATCATTTGTTATCTATATCATCATGATGAAAAATATGAAATTGTTCCAGCAAACATATATAAAAATAGAAATACAAAAAAATAAGTATCTACCAATTAGACCTGCAAGTTTACAGGTCCAGAACAATAATTCGAAAACTTCTGGTGATACAATGATTCGGAACTAATTGAGGGTGCTTAATCATACCTAAATATAATTCAACTTATTCACACATACATTGAATATTTATAAGGTCAAAAGAAGTTCTTTAGAGATGATTTAACACATGTTACCATCATTTTAACATTTGAACACATGCTCAATGAATCTAGCTATTTGTAATTTCTATGAAAAATTAGAGACAAGTACAGTCTCTTTCAAAAGGTGATCATATAATGTGCAAAACATGTTGAAAAGTACACATTTTGGTATTATAGGTAAATATATGTCAATTTCATAAACTGGGATGAATCAATATAAAAATTATGCAATATTGTAAATGCATTGTCAAGTTCATGATAAAATAATCAAATAACAATAAGTCAAATTAAGAAACAACTAACGGCTGTTATCTGATAAATTATGGAGTATCCAACGAACAATTTTGAAAAAAAGTTTAATAATAATCATTTTGGTATGAGACGAACTCATTTGCAGTTTAAAGTTATTGTATATTGTTTTTTAAAGTAAAATTGATTTATTTGCTAGCAAAGCAAAGCCGTTGCTGACAAAATGTTGCCAGCTCGAATAATACTCTTTAATGTTTAATGTCATCCGAAACATCCATGTAAAAATAGTTTGCTCATTGCACAGCGCATTTCGTGTAAATTCATGCTTTCAACCTAATTTATTGAAATTAAGGAAATCGGATGCGGCTCCCTACTCATGTATATATAGCATGTTGAAATCAGTCGAAACATGCTTTTACATAAAACGGGAATCATGTCTTTTTTATTAAAATCAACCTGTAAAATCATCACTTTTCTGCCTCCATAAAACAAACATTGTGTTATCAATGAAGTAGATAAGTGTAATATCACAACGACAACTGTATCATGTTTGCCTTATACAAGCGGATACCTAATCATACCTTTATAATTTATATACATTTGTCTGTGATTCGATAAGTTCAATAAATATTTTTGTAAAACAACATATAAATTATACGAGAGGTTCCATGCATACTATTTCTATGACGATATAGTTACTTGATTAATGTAAGATGACCCTTGATTAATGACTGTTTACGAAATTGAAAATATAAAATGAAACATTTTGCACTGTTCTGGAAAGTGCTTCAATATATGATAACTACTCTAGATTTGCTAAATCATATCATTCAATAATAAGGAGAAAGAAAAAAAATATAAGACATTTATATTTTGAAAAAAAAACATCATAGAACACAAGTCTAAAAATAGTTCACGTTTCGAATAAATTTGAGGTATTCAAATAATAATTTTAAAAAACTTAGTTTCTTTATTCACTTTAGTTATAAAGTTGAAACAAACGTGCAGAAGATTTTATGATTATTACTTTGCCGTAATATACAATTTTACTTTCACTTTCACTTTGTTGTTTTTATTTTAGAATAAACAAATACACTTTTTTCTGTTTGGACTATTGTAAATAAATACACAATACATTAAGTGATTAATAAGAAAATATTGTTCTAAGTCACAGTTTAATAGAATTAAATGTCTAACAGTTATACTATTGTATATAAAGTTATCAATTTATTAAAAAAACGTGCCAGCTTAAACAATTCATACATTTCCCCTCTTTCGATGAAACCGTGATTAACTGTTGCTATCAATCAAAACATTAAATAAGAGTCAAAACAGGCACAGCTGTTTCCGTTTCAATAAGACAAGCACGGAATTTTGTATTCGTTGCATCACGTTTTGTTAACAACAAAATGTGGGAAACACCACATGAACAGTTTTAATATAGATATAAGTGGAAACTCTGTTGACTATAACAATAAAACGATATCAAAAAATACTTATTTTCATCTGATAGATAAATATAGGACATCATTCGATTAAAAGTGAAATGACTATAAATAGTAGTATGGTTGTTCGAGTTAATAGCTATAATCTATATAAAATGTCAGAATAATGCAGGTACCAATGATTCATATGCATATAATTTGAGAGTCTACATACACGATCTCATTGGAATTATATTTTTTGTAAATTTAACGAGCGTATTTCAAATTACCCTTATCATTGCAATGACGAAGGCGTCAATCGACGTTACAATGACTTAATTTTATAATTTATTGTTATCAGAATAAGAATAAGGTTATATATTCAGTGCAATGTTGTGAATGAGAAGGGATAAATTGAATCATGAACGAATGACTCGAATCCTAAATTAACCAACCCCTATAAATTTAGCGGATTTAAGCAATCATATCAATGCCTGGAGATGGGTTATGTATGTAAATATACTCTTTTGTATGCGTTTATTGAATACATCTGATTAGGAACTTTTTTGGGAGGTGAAGTAACACGGAAGTTATTTCTGAACATTTTTCTGACTCAGACTGGTTGGCAGCTGTTCAATTTTGTTGCATTTAGATGACATATTTTTTAAAGGATATCTATCATTTTACTATTTTACGGGAAAAGCGTTGTTTAACAACTTGGATTATATATATTCGAATTCAGATGGAGTCAGATTTCTCTATCATAACACAGACATCGATAGTAAATTATATATAATGAAGCATTTATCATATTAAGCGGTGTACAATTTAGCGGTGTACACGCTATAAAAGGATAATTTATTGTTGCTGATATGAAATTATTCATTTAAACATTTCGCTGGATATATAAATATAATAGGACGATATGGCTCTCATCAATGCAATAAAGGAAGGTGACATTACATAAGCGGAGCGAATGATAAAAGAACAATATGACATCAATGAAAAAGGTGAGATTTGTAAATACAAACATAACGTAATCGATCTGGAAAAAAATGAAAAACAAAACAGTAACAACTACTATGGATTATCAATGGGATATTTGAATTACTAAACAACATGGCTGTCGTGAGTGCAAAAGGTATAATTACACCAGTGGAGCAAATAGTTAATGGACAATTTCTTAACGAAATAGTCGAGATTTGTAGATACAGATATACTGCAATGGATATGTTTGGAATGAAAACAAGAAAACAAATTACTCTTTTTGGAACGGCCTTTATGGCAGCCGTTGCCTGTCAATTGTACAGGTCACGTGCTGAAGAGAACATTGAGTACCAAAGATTCATTTCTATATTGCTAAACAATCCACAATGTGACATAAACGTATATCATAACAACGAGCCTCGCGAATTCGATGGGGACAATGCAGAACCTATCCCTGCTACAGCGTTTCAATTTGCAATGGCTTCAGGACTTACACTGGTGGCACACATGCTTATCAAGCATCCTCGCTTCAAGCTCCATCCCAGTGATTTGGTATTTGTCTGTTATCATGGTAACATCACCTTACTCAAACTAATTAATGATATGGCCGAAAAGTTCATGAGTGATGAATTCGATTCAAATCACATAAGGACAATTTGCCCCTATGAACACTGTTTTTATGTATCAAATAGGAATTTGCAAAAAGAGAAAGTTAATCTACGGGGAACCCCGTTGATGGCGGCAGTATGTAATCGCCTTTACAGACCTAAGCTTGAAAACGGGGAGTACTGCAGGCTCATCAACATATTGCTTAATCATACCCGTTGCGATCCAAACTTTCAGCCTAAATCGCTATATGCAACGTTACCCACATCCTCTACAGCATGGCAATGCGCAATTGCTTCCGGTGACAAAACGATTATCAAATTGTTGTTCAACCATCCGCGTGTCATCAAAACTCAAAGTGACCTCGCATTTGCATGTGCTGTGGGCAATTCAGATGCAGTGCAAATATTACGTTCACGCTATGATATCAATCAAGCCGATCCATCAGGTAGGTTGCCACTTCATCTAGTAGTGTTGTACAACAAAATTGAAATTGTGAAGGTTCTGATGGACCATTCAGCAGATGATGAATGTGAAGAAGGCATGGAACTAGTCCCACGTCATAAACAAAGCAATATATCCAACACAACTGTTTGTGATTTCAACATTAGAAATAAATACAATGTCACACCGATCATCATTGCCGCATTAAATAAAAGGAATCATATATTACGGATGCTGATAGACGATAGACGATGTGATAAAACGGCTTTGACTGACAACAGAGAAAGTGCATTAAGTATTTATATCAAACATTATGCACGAGAATACCAAATCGAACCCTTTTCAAAGAACATTATTGACTCATTTAGTAAAACATATGATATATTATGTTCTTCCGAAGACATGGTGAATGCAGCAAAACACACACTGGCAACGGCCATCGAATTATTGCCTGTTTGTCTATGTGAACAATTACTTGAGAGCGGCGCCGATGTCAATAGTGATTATCCAGGAGACGAAACAGCCTTGCACATTGCTGTGCGTTTGCATTCATATACTAAAATCCGATTATTATTAAGTTATGAAGCAAATGCATCAATCAAATGGCTTGGATTGGATGCACTAGAATATGCACAGATTCAAAATTGTGATGACAGGATTATAAAATTGTTGACCAAAAGATGTAAAAGCGAGACACGGTCTGCGACTAGGCAACCACTCAGCTCCATTCTCTATCTCGATCAGAGCCGATTATATGTAAAATCTCCTTCCGCGGCAGAGTTTCAAATCAGGGCATTTCAGTGTTATACTTCACAATCATATAGAATGATGTCAGAAGCTATTGGTTCTCAGATACTTAAAATTGCAGAGGTAGTTTCAAAGGAAATAGAAAAGTCTGATACATATGCACGATACTGCTTTTCGACAATGCTTGGAGGAAGTATGGCAGAGGGAAGCAAGACATTTGAACCCAACGAATTTGATCTGACAATAATATTCTGTATGACATGTGGACTAAAACGACACGGAAATCAAATAAAAGCAAATGAAGACTCAGTATGGCTATCTGAGTGTGATGAAAACAATGATTTTGTCCCGCACAAAGTTGCACAAACGTTTTATTGCTTGGTTCGCAGAATAATCAATGCTTTCGATAAGAACGAATTTTCTCCGCTCGTCCTAAGCGACCATCCGTTTGACACAAGGGATAAAATCTCACGGTTGCGATTGCTTTGGCGTAGTGATGATGGCAAAGAAATTGTAGTTCACGTGGACCTTGCTCCTGCATTCAAAATCGATGGGCAGATCTTGATAGCCAAGACATCACGCCACTTCAATGATCGTATATATGATGCCAATACCGGACAGAGAGAACATGAAACAGAATTTCATGAATCGGACGCAGAGGAACAGCGCAGACGGCTTCTGCAGCTGCCACTCGAGGCAAGGCAAGGGCTTGTTATGGCAAAAGCCGCACGTGTATCCGGCATCTGTCATCCCGGTGACCTGAATCGTCTTGGTGTGTGTGATGACATCGATGCAACGTCTATCATTACATCGTATCATCTTAAGAAGACGTTACTGACTATTACAAATGAAAAGGAACTAGAAATGAAAAGGCCAATTAAATGGGCACAAAACTTGTATGAAAGAATCCTCAAAGCAAAATACAACCAAAATGATGTCATTATGTCCATTTGCAAGAAAATAATTCAATATTTTGAAACAAACGCCAACGAGTTCAATGAAATATCAAATGACCTCAAACACGTGGATCTGATTCCACTCAAATATGGCCACAATATGTCGCAAATGACCCGTGTGTATCAACGCCCCGAAGTAGACTACGAGCAGAGCGCCGATGCTACCGGTGTACATGTGTACACATGTGAAACAAAGGATTATAGCATCAAGTACGAAGCCATGTTTAACTGCGGATTTCACTTCGAGTATCCATTTGACGACGAATCGTCCGAATTTACATCGTCTGACGAATGGCTCACATCTAGTACGAATGGTGAATTATCAGATATTGCGGATATAACGTATCAACTCAAGGTTTTGGCGAGTGGATCTGACCATACATAAAATTAAATGTGAAATAATGAGGAAAACAACAACTGATTAATAAATGCAATCGACCCGTACATTTAAAAGTAAAAACAAGAGAGTTTTCATTAACATGTTTTATTTTGAGAATATGCGCGATGTCAATGTAAATAATCATAAAACAAGAATAATTACAAAACAAATGAATGTACATTGGTCGCCATATAAACTCAGGTTTTAAACCGTTATCAATTTGAGTCCAGGCAACAAAAAAAAAGATTGTTACACAGAAATTGTCGCGCTTCTCTAACAGTAAATGCAAGGTATACACAGTTTCGCTTTACATTGAATAGCTTTATAGCATCATTATGAGACAGGAAAAAATGCTTCAACAAACAAACGTGTGTACAAACAGAAGCAAAATGCATAATTTCTACAGATAAAAATTGCGATTAACATATAAGATATCCTAGAACACAGTTCGATTAACATATAAGATATCCTAGAACACAGTTCACACACTGTTTATCACAATACGTCTGTACAATGTCAAACTGTTGGTTTTCTTGGCTGGTTTTGTGTCCGAATCCACAATAGTAAAATGTCATCTTGTCATCTGGTTACATTGTCCTTAGGTTTAGTTTTCTTGCTATTGCATTCGTTGTAAAATGCGAAGGACACTGTCGCTAAGCTTTCCTTGCTTAACAAGGGATCCTGATTTAAACATAAGCATAAAGAAATTGCATTTTAAAGTAGGCAAATATAAATATATCAGTTTGAACACTATAATTACTTTAGATTCTTTATTTTTAAAATGCATGATGGTAATGAATGATAAAATATAATTGTATATGTATTGAAAAAATAAATTTGACGAAAACACAACAATGTTTAGAGGTATCTGTCTTTAAATGTTTCATGAATCTTTATTCTTATTAAAAAAACAGCAGCTAGAGTTACTGCTTTTGTGGACTATATTTTTTAATGTAATATTGCATCCCTTAGATTATACATATGGGATGCAATATCTCACAGTAATATTGCACCAATATGAATAAAGTATGAAATTGTAAAGCATGAATAATCTAACGCCACAAATATGATACGTACCACAGTTGAGAGGTCGGGTTTAGGTCCAGTGACATGGCGCCACTCTAAAAGCTCATCCATGCACACATTTTTCTGAAATGAACATACATGTATAGGTTTTAGTTTTCAATGAAAAATAGACATTTTTATGGATAAATTTGGAGCGAGTATGCATAAAAAAGGATGCAGGGCATGTTAATATGTAAACGGTGGAAAATGTTTATGAAAATATTCGGAACGGAAATAGAGTGCTACATGTCAAAAATATATCACCACAAAGGCGTTAGGTCTAATCGTTGTATATTGACATTAAACAGGTGCGGATCTAAAGCCTTATTAATCGGGGCACGCGCTAACATTGATATATTCGCCTCTCTGTCTCAAAAACAATAAATTCAAATGGACTTTATTACATATATTTATTTGTTGAACCCTTCAAGTAACATTACAAATATAAGTTCTGACCTTTGACTTAGAAGTTGAGGAAACACCGAGTTGACACTTTCGTACATTATGACTAGAGGGTTGAGCGGATGTGGTCGTATTTTCATGATTGGTACAGCATTTGCAGTCTAGAAGTATCAATGACACAATTGGAGTATTCATGAATTAAGATATTTGCTTTAGCATATAACAAAACCATAAACTAACAGATTTGTTTAAGTGAGCCTATAACAATATTGATGAGGAAGTATTAAATATGAGGAACCATTTCTTTTTTTTCAGAATAAATATAGAAAATATGAGGAACCATTTCTTTTTTTAGAATTTTTCAACCTTAAATATATGTTTATGCTACCGAATTATATTATCATAAAGTGCCACCTCGCTTAACCGAACACATCGGGACCGGCAAAAAAACTTTTTGTAAGAACATATAGAGACTTTGACTTCAAAATTCATTCGGTTAAAACAATAATTCAATTTAATCGTGTTCGGTTTTACGAGAGTCCACTGTATAATTAGTATATCCGGGAACATTTAGGAACCCCCTACATACATATAAATGTTCGGACTACCGGGTTTAGGGCCAGGCCCTGTGGTTTTAAAAGACGGCTTCGAAGCGCTAAAATCAATTTTCAAACCCTGCTCAGCATGCAAAAACCTCACCATGACCTCACATTGACCTCATATGAGCTAATTTTAGGTCATCATGAGCTCACAATGAGGTTTGGGATGTCAACATACCCAGCAATGCATGTGTGGCACACAGCGTGTTTTCCTGTAGAGTAAAGAGATCTCGAAGTTCTTCTGGAGAAAAGCAGAGTTTTGAGCTGCTCGTTTTGGAGTCCACTACAACACCACTTAGACTCTGTTTGCTTATCTAAAGGCAATACATATGAATATTTTTGCAAATTTTCGAACAGTATAAAGTCTTGTTTTAAATGAAACAATTAAATAAAGCCAGTCATTTACATTGTTTCACCAACCACACCATTTAGTATACACATGAAGTTTTTGTCTAGGTTGTGTTCTATTTATCATTTCCAAAACACACCTTATTTTAAGGGTAATACATTGTGCTTTTTCTTAATTCTTTTTATCTGTCGTTGTTACATTCAGGCCCTGGCCCTGGTTTATTTGTGTATTAAATTAAACAACTCTGGCTCAATTCCTTCATACCAAACTCGCCTGCACAAAGTGCTTGGCATATGACAAAAAGTTTAA
>LQRL01164249.1:5305-17388 GCA_001703475.1 Hydroides elegans
CTAGGCTTAACTCTTTAGAACTTTCTAAAATACAACTGTGTGTATCGAAATATCATGTAAGTCTGATGGTCAAGTATCCATTTATGACAAATCATTACTTTTTGATCCGAAACGAATAAAAATATAATCATATTGCAGAGAAATAAGGAGTTTTACAAGAAACCGTCTGAACGATATCATCGAAAACCAGGTGGATGGCGCATTTAACATTAGCGAATATATGGTGGACCATGTCCAATAATTGTTAATTTTAATAATGAATAGCAGTTTAAATTACCTTTTGTCAAAGGATCGAAGATGAAAATTAAGTTTAATGGATCTAAGACACAAAACGAGAATGTCATTTGATTCTGCACGGAATTTTGCATACCCCCGGTCCATACTTTGACACATTTTGGGCATTATTAAAGCAACAATAATACTCAAACTTCACATTCATGTAACCAAATAGTTGAACTAAACATATGCAAAATTTTATTGTTGTACGAATCGAGTAAGTTGTAAAAAATACATTTTGAAAAAAATATCGGTTACTTTTTTTGACGGGTTTAAAACAACTCCTTGCTTCCAATAAGAAAAAAACAACGTTTATTCATATTTTTGTAATATATTTCATTCAGTCTAGAAAATCAATTTGCCACGAAATGATTCACTAAAAATAAAATGTAGAGTCTATTGACAATAAACATACAAGCCATTTCATGGAACATAATAGAAAACGACTCGATTTAATGGGACAGAAAATGCGAAAATCCAAAATCATGTAAACTTTTTTGACACTTTTCCATTACAAAAATTCATGATTTTGCCATATATTATAGGTGAGTATGTATACAATAGGGTTATAATATTAAGATTTAGATAATATCAATAATTACTAAGGTTCTGATGGATTTATGAAATGGGGTAGTGATTATGTCAGACCTGGGATAATGGGACAGTTACAATTGTACACAAACAGGCATACATTAGCCATATAAATGTATTGGTAAATTTTATTGAAGAAAGAGGGATTGTTTATAGACAGTTTTGATAATCTAGCTTTATAACTAAAACCTATTCTTTTTCAAAATTACCCCTATAGCAACGACTTGTTTATTTTACTTTAATGGTACACTTCTCTTCCCAAATGTTTGTGGATTTTACACTTTCTACACTTCAGGTTTTTTTCTTCGTGAGCCCATATGCATCAAGTTGCATAGTCTATGATATGACTTTTACTACCTTTAATGGAATTTGTGTCTTTTGTAAAGTAAAGCGTGTTGAATTAATGTTATTAAGATACAATTGAAACAGTGTTTTATAACGATATTAATTTAGGATATTTAGACAAGTTGATGAACGTTATGTTGTGACCTTTATTTGTGCCTTATTGTAGAAAATCAAATACATGTATTTACGTTATGTCATGAAGAACAGTCTTTATATTGCACGGCAACTTATTGAAGAATCAAGGGACTTATCCAAGACAAGCCGAGCGTATTTTAGCGTACCCCGACCTAACAGAAAAGCACTGGATGAATATACCAAATAAAACCTGGTCCTAGAATGCTTTGCTTGACCTGATATGCTCTTTACCATCAAATATCGAAGGGCTTGTGTTGATGAAACATAATTTTTGACTATTTGTAAACATACATAACCAGTCAAAACAAATGTAAAAGTTAAAATGGTTTCACTCATTATATGTGAAATTAATAAGCGTGCGTTGTTTTGTTTTCTATTCAATGCACTTATTACATTTTTATTATCATAATATCATACGTTTAGCATATTAAGCGTCCTGTCCCATTATCCCAGGTCACTGATTTGACTACCCCATGTAATTTGATACTATCATAGTTCGTATCTTGGATATTGCAATTGCATAGCATTCAGACATTATATGCATAACATATACACCTATAAGCAGACGAAATTTCAACATTTTGCTTTGAAAAGAACATGATAAAAATGAGTATGGAATGCCATATTTTCATTTTACTGTCCCATTAAATCGAGTCGTTGTCTATTTGTTTTTGTTGTTATATTTGAAAATGAAAATCTAAACATGTAAAGTTAATACAAATATCAAACAAAAAGCTGAACACATGTCATAAGGTTTTAGATTCACAATTCTGAAAACAATAAACATGGACAACTTAATGTTTCATAGAAACATAATCAGGGGTGAATCTTACCTTTCACTTGGATATCTATATGCATTTCTTTTTTTACTACGCGAACATTTGAATGCCCGGCCCCGAAGATTTTTGCTCGGGCCGATGGGCCGGCAGTGTAGTTTGGGTTTGTTTAAAATGTTGTGCTTTGTGTTAAAGGCTGGGGCTGGTGGCCTTTTTATTGGGCCGGTAGAATTTTTGAAACCGCCGGCCAGAAGTGCCGTAAGATATGCTATAAATTTGTTATTCTCTGTCATTGCGTTCCATACTATGCGAGATGGTTCCCAACAATATACAGTCACGTTTCGGCACTCGGTCGTTGCGACATTGCGGTTATCGTTTGATATGACGATCACTCTTTGTTTTTAAACCGTCGCTTACGGGTTGAGATGACCCCCCGGATGCCGGTCGAATTCGAATAATAAAATTGCTATAATACATATATATCCGGTAACATTAAACTCAATATCTATGACAAAACTCCTAAATTTAAATTGGCATGGTATCAAGAACACAACTTGTTAGTTTTGTTTTAAATATTCGTTTAAAGACCTAAAATTGACCGGCTTCTATGTCATGAGAGTTTCATGTCGAAAGTGGTTCCTGCAGATTTTCAAGCACATAATATTTCACGGAATCACTGTAGATTGAATCTGATTGCGATTGCATCGTATTACAATACAATTGATCACTTTCACTTTTGTTCGACTGGTTTCGCGAAGGATGACCCGCTGAAGATTGTACATCCGGATTTTGATTAACATTCTGATCTATGAATTGTTGCTGTTCAATAAGAAGCTGGTTTTGAGGAACGGGTACCGCGGTTTGTGGTGGCCGATTATGGGCGAATAACGGCAATGTTTGCGTCTGAAGCTGTCGGTGTGATTTTGTTTCTTTTCCATTTCTGCAATGTGTTTACAATTCTCATTTCATTGTCATTGCATTTATATGAAAATGATATCCTATTTAATACTCTCCCACTCGGCAAGGGTCGTCTATAGTACGTCGCATTCGGACGTGACGTTGAGAGGACGACCCACTTTGGACCCATATGAAAGTTTTCCGGACGTTCTTTTACGTCCCGGCACGAACGTAATGTGTACGTCCGCCTAGGACGCGACGTCGATACAATGTCTTTTCTACGTCCGCGACGAATAAGTACGTCCGGTAAACTTTCATACCGGTCCAAAGTAGGTCGTCCTCTCAACGTCCGTGGACGTTTGCCGAGGGGGTTATCAACTAACATATATTTAATAACTGTTTATAGCTTTATCAGATCTTTAAATTATTGAAGAAAATTATGTAAAACCTTAATTATCACAGATGAAATAACAACTTAAAATAAACGATTTAGCAAATCATATCTTACTCGGAGAGGATGGTCTAAATGGGGTCATTAGACGTTATCATCTTATTCACATACAAGTTGTTATTTGGTTGAGTTAGAAAGTTTAAATTATTAATCGTAAATAAGAATAGTCTATATGGCATTCCAAGTGACGTCATAAAATCAACCCCCACCCACCCCCTCCCCATTTGTGTGATTTGAAATGACCCGGCGTCGCTTTTTTCTGTAATTTAGTTACAATTATCGGGACCGTCGGCGCAACGTCAAGTTTGTTTAGAAGGACGTTCAAGCAACATGCTTGCCGAGTGGGATATAACGGTCTCTCAAAAGTACTCACCGTTTAGTATAAATGCAAACTCCGACGCTGAAGGTGGTTGAACATAAAAGTAGCAAGACAGAGAAAAAGGCAAACACAGCAATACCTGAATTAATAAAAAAAAAAACAATAATGATTTTTATTTCTAACAAGTCTTTCGTGAACAGTGCTTGCCTCCTAAAGTGGTAATATCTGGTATCTTGAAAACGGCGGTGAATATCAGAACTGTTATTATTTATAAAGATTGTAATAGCAAACATAAGAAGTGCGAAATCAAAAGATTGCATTCCGATATTTTGATATAGCATGTAATATTTAATATTGGCAGATGATGTTTTTAAAATTTATGTAATAAGATTAACGTGAAATGGACATTGCGCTTAGTTACATTTATAATGAGCCTACATCAAACAAATATATATTAAAAATGTATACTCACCTAGTGCAACTTCAGATTCTTTCACTTCTTGTCTGTTGATATTTTTCTTCACTGAAATCGCTTAAAACAAATATCAAATATCTTTGTTCGTGTATTGATACTTTGAGCATGATTCATGGAGTTTAATTTGAATTCCAATGAATATAAACTCTTAACAACGGGCATATTATGTTCTAGATTCTAATTTAGCTTTCTATTCATGTATAGAATATATTTTATTACTCAATCGGCAAGACGTTACGCGACGTCGAATACACGTATTTCTTTTAGACCATATGCATTTTTGAGTACTCCATTTCGCCACGGACGAAGGACAGACGTTGTTGTAAAGTCGCGACAACGTTGGATGTGATAACGACATTTGTTTATCTTCGGGAAGTAAAATAAAGCCCGGAAACTTTAATATACACGTAGGCCAATAAGAGGACGTGAAATCGACGTCAAGTGCGATAGCAACGTTGTATCATATAATTATCACTCATCTGTTAAGCAGTTTATTTATCAAGAGATTAGGATACGGATTAAGGTCAATACATCAATAACTACGTTACAGTGAAAATATGTAATTAATTTCAATATTTATATCAGCATTTGTGTCAATCTTAGAGTTAATAATTGATTCTACCTGTTCCACAGCTACCTACGGCCCCCACCCACTGGTTGTTTTCACATCGAAGGGTCCAGGAGTGCCTTCCCGAATGACAGCCCAAGGTCGTCTCGTCCCCTTCTCTCTGGACCCAGGTTCCCTCTGGTGGAGTGATGTCGCCGCATCCTACAGCTACAATACGAATATAATTAAGTGCTATGGAAAAAATATCGTGATGACTAATTCAATCAGAAAATGAAACAACAAGATACCATATGGTGATAAGTTTCAAATGTTTTCAAAAATGTATTTCGCCTTAAAGATAAAATTGACAATCTTAAACGATATTAGATAGATTAAATATTTGTTTGTATACATGTCGCTTAGGCTGTTCTTTTTTACCAATATCATGCGTTGCAAGCGTATGAGGGAAACTTTTTTAAAAAAAATATTTTGACTTACCCTCGAATGTAAGGATAAATCGTTGATTCCGCAGGTCCTGTATATGAAACACGGCACTGACGTCATGACCGGAAGTCACCATCACATGACCAGTCCTACCATACGATCCAGCACAAACTGGTTCACTTTTGCCAGATGGCTCTGTCAACTCTAGATAGTTGACACATGATCGCTGATTATTTGGATTATTTTGGTGGTTGAAATCGGTAATCGTGATTATCAACTGTTGGCCGGGTCTTGCGGTAAATTTCATGGATGAACTACCACAGTGAGCTTTTGATAATAGCTCACTTGAAACCGATATTTTGGAGGTGACCTCAATGTTTGCTGCGGACGATCTGCATTCTGATTGCTGGATTTGAAGTACTAAAACAATACACAAAATAGAAAAATTGAAATTGGTAATAAAATACATGTATATACATTTTTTTCACATTAGAAAAAAAATAGAAACATTCTGTTTACGGGAGTGCGCACCATTAAATGTTCAAAATAGTATTACTTTGAGATCGAAAAGATATACAGTATTTGCATTATTAGTATTATTCTAAATGTTCTAAAGTTAATTTTGAGAAAATTAATAACCTTTTTCGCAGCTATAGTCGGATTCAAGATATCTCATCAAATCGACTGGACAAGAAGTTTGAATGGATTTAAAATCGCTGGCAACATCCACTTCACATCGCTGTTTGTTCGAACACATTTCATCCATGGATTGCAACACATTCGATTTGCATCCTAAACCTGAATCACTCCCCATGCATTTGCCTCTTTTCATCCGACCATAAAGGGCATGTGTCATTATAATAACTTCTTGCTCGCTGCATCTTGCTTCAAATGTTTCATCATTGCAATATTCTGAAATATAATTAGAAGAAAAATATTGTTTTGTGTCCTTATAGGTAAAACTATTTGACTTAAATTTGCCTCATCCAACGCACACATGTACGACATGTGCAGCATTTCAATAATGATACGCTTTTAAAGGGTAAACAGTTTCGTCTTGTGCTTAGAAATATCTCTTTTATTAAAAACATGTAAAAACTTTAAAAACATATTATGTTAATCCCATTATTATGGATATGATGTTATATATAGTGTTTGCATTTAAATTGCTATTAAATTCATATACACAAGTACACAATCATTTTGTACTTGTGATTCACTAGATTGCTACACGATTGCTTTCTTAGAATGCTAAAACCTCTTATATTATTAAGAAAAAACACAGCACCGTACCTCTTATTTGTCTGTTTATTGATACCGAATATTCAAAAAATATGTAAAACCACAAAAATATCCCATATCTAAGCATTTCCATGGTTGTTATTCCTCGATTCGCCATTTTGCATTTGCTGCTTTGTTATGACTAATGTATTCAGACCATTAAAGAGACACAAGCCGAGAGATATGCATAGAAGTATTGATGAGCAAAGCTGAGTAACATTGTGGCTTTGCTGCTTCCTATGAAAAGGCTACCAATACTCAGCGCAACACACCCAACACATCGATCGATAGAGCGACTTTTTACGTTTGCTCATTATCATAATGAGCTTCCGTCAGTGCAAGCCTTTGCTGTTAGTTTGCAGGCATAGGAACTGTCCAAACTACCGAGGCCGATAAGGCTAATTTCACTTCCAATTTGCGATTCGAAATGCTAATACGAGTCTTATCATTTTATGATACGTCCATGTTTGAGTCGATATGTATGTCATGACAAATGTATTTGAACTGTATATGGATTTCATTAGGAATTAACTAAAAGTTCTCATATGAAACGAAAGATAATTAGCCCTCTAGGCATCCATAACCTCCCTAGACTATGCCTCTATGAAGACCATTACAGATTATGTGTATGAGATTTCGGAGCACAAAATTGCTTAAGCTGGTAAGAAGAAGAGGAAAATGGTTGTGAGTTGCTGATAAATGCATTTTATATTCTGTCTAGAATCTTAAATTAGAAAGGCTGAAAAGCTAATTTAATCAAACAACACGACAAGACGTCGAATAACGTCGAAAAGACATTTCATTTGTGTCCATATGTGAGTCTTCCGGAAGTTATTTTCCGTCACAGATGTAGGTACATCTTCGTATATAATGCGGACGTACAAAAGACGTTTTTACTGCGTTCGGACGCAACGATGAAAATCCCTTTCATATGGGTACAGTTGAAGACTCATTAGGCCCTGCATACATACAATGAGCGATTCTCGTTGCCACTTGCGACTTGCACTGTTTTCTTTTTTGGACTTTGAAATTATTTCAAGGAAAAACCCCGTCGCTCCTAGCGATTTCAAAAGTTTGTGATTATATTTGAGTGATTTACAAAACCAATCTAAATAAATGCTATATTTACTTTGAGGAAATGACCGATTGTTTGACACGTCGCAAGGCGCGATGTTTGTCGCAGGTGGCGATTCTCGTCGCAAGTAGCGATTAGAGTCACACAATGCACTGTAAAATGCAACTGAAAGTATTGAAATACCAAGATAAATTGTGTATATAATCACTAAAATCGTTGCTAGCGATTTTATGTAAGCAGGGCCTAAGTCTTTGGTAAAGATTATGTATGTTTATGCAACAATATTTTTGTAAATTTGGATAATATATTTGGCGAAATAAGATGCCCCATAAAATTGTGTTTGAAAACATTGTTTTATGATAAATATACAAATCAATTAATGAAAAGTAATGCTTCGTTATTTTTTTACTCCCATCATTTGAAAATAAACTCGAAATATTTAAAGCTCATACAAATATCGAACAAAAAACTATTACGATGTTTAAGATTCAGAATTCTCTCATCTAGTCACAAACCCAGATACCGTGGCGGATGACAGCCATTCTGGTTGCGCCATTGTCGTTTTATTTCGGCGCCCCAATTTTGATATAAATTCGTATCTATATTGCGCAAGTGCAATTTCGACAGTGCGAGTTTCTTTCGAGGTATGCTTTGTGGTATAATTATTAAAACACCCAGTTTTTGGGGCGCTTATACGAATCAGGTGTCATAGAGTGAGTCTCGATCATGCAAACATTAGTTACTTAAATTTTTAGGCTTTGATACAGGGGGTTCCACAGCAAAATATCCACTGTCGAAGAAAGAACGTTGCGCCGACACCGCGTCAAAGTCGGACGCAAGAAGTTCATCCGAAATCGTGATATGAAAATAAAACGTCCGGAAAACGTTGATAGGGACCTTAATCAGAAGTCCGAAGTCCCAATCGACATCACGTCGAAAGTGGTGTGATACGAACGTTCTAGTGTTGAATGAGGGAATATGTTTGCTTTCACGCTGAATCGCTTATTATATAATCGAAATACTCTCTCTCGCCCGTTCGCTCTCGCTCTCTCTCTCTCTCTCTCTCTCTCTCTCTTGCTCTCTCTCTCTCCCTCACTGTCTCTCACACAACACACTAGTCGCCTCACAATGTTAAATAAACGATGTTTGATATTTGTTTTCTATTTATTTGGAAAATAGTTGCACATCATATACACATATATATATATAAACATATAAATTGTTATATACTGCACATATATTTTATCACTTTATGAAGATGTTTGTCCTTGAAGATTTTCAAGCACATAATATTTGACAGAATCACTGTAAATTGAATCGGATTGCGACTGCATTGTATTGCAGTATAACTGATCAGTGTCCTGTTTAGTCCTATTATTTTGACTCGGATGGCCTGCTGCCATTTGTTCATCTACATTTTGATTTAAACGTTGATCCACGATTTGTTGTTGCTCGATTCGAATTTGATTTTGGGCTCCAGGTGCAGGAGCGTGTTGTTGACGGCTGTGGGCGAATAGCGGCAATGTCTGTTGTTGGAATTGCTTGGATGGATTGGCACCTTTGGCATAGCTAAAAAAATACACACCAAAAGGTAAGTACATAGAGTTTACCATGAGTCAACGACGGTTACTAACATATAATTGCTATTATGAATCTCTGTATTTCATTTAGTTTCTGCTACATTACATTGGGAAATGTGTTATATTAACTGTTTTTAATAAACTAGTTCGAATTTTTAAATAGATAAAACTGATGGTTTCATGGATTAACACTATCAGGCTAGAAAATATGGAAGCGTGTGCGCTTATGGTCTCAATATCATACCGTATAGG
Source organism: Hydroides elegans (assembly GCA_001703475.1). Classification (NCBI taxonomy): domain Eukaryota; kingdom Metazoa; phylum Annelida; class Polychaeta; order Sabellida; family Serpulidae; genus Hydroides; species Hydroides elegans. The sequence goes on from LQRL01164249.1 coordinate 14,750, forward strand.
GGTGCCAATTCTTTTTTGATTATAACATGCACGGAAGGATGAATTAAAGTTTCATGTTTCCTTACCGTTTCGAATATATACACACTCCGACGCCAAAGGTTGTTGAGCAAAGAAGCAGGAGCACAGAGAAGAAGGCAAATACCACCATGCCTGGAATCATTAAAAAAATATATATTTATTTATTATAAGGGAGGTACATAAAATTGCTCGAAGATTTATTTGAAATCGTTTAACTTTCGGCAAACGACCACTTCATGACGCCATAATCACGTATGTCTACGTCCCGACGTCCGCTGCGCAAAAAGGACGTAGCTACAGTGTTCCAGCGATGTCATGAAATATCAATAAAACATGATATATTTAGACGTCCCGAAAACGGCATTTATCAAACGTCTTGGAGACGTATTTTAAGTATCATCATAATTACGTTATATGTCAATCGTCCTCTTGTCGTTCCAGTAAAATATTATAAGGGCATTTTATTTATGTTGGGAGGTAATCTTATACCTTACGACCTCATCGAATCACCTTTGCTGTTTGACCATTTTCAGCAGGAAAGGTTTTGATTTCAAATCTTATTGTTTAGATGAATATCTATCATTTCATCTAATATGAATACATATATAATATAAACATATACAGAATATTTCTGATTTTATAACTTAAAAATTTGCGAGCAGCCATTTAAACTATTTTCTATTTTTACTTTCCATTTTGCAACAATCAAATAAGGGCATGACGACACTTTATGTGTTTCAACATTTACCTAATGCTATACTAGACTCTTTATGGGCTGGTCGAGTGATTGTCTTCTCCACAGATATCGCTGCAAGACAAATAACATGAAATTAAATTAGTTGAACTTGTCCAGCTAACTAATAAATGCCAAAAATGATATTCATTTCAACTTTTTAACAGAAAAAAACATCAGTATTTCATAGATGAAAAAACGTTTCTAGCTAATAGATCCAACCTAAGAACCCATCCTTAAATCTACCTGTACCACAGCTACCAACGGCCCCAATCCACTGATTGTTTTCGCATCTCAACATCCACGAGTGTCTCCCAGAATGACAACCCAAAGTTGTTTCGTCTCCGTCTCTTTGGACCCATGTGCCCTCGGGAGGGGTAATGTCTCCACATCCAACAGCTACGAAATGGTTCAAACACATATGTATAGTGCAATTTTAAACAAATCATCTTTTTTAAGTATTTTCAATTATAAGCATTTTATACAAGCAAATTAATTTGGTAAATAAAAATCATGAATCTAAGAAATCTTGGATTTATCAAATCATTATCGGTTATACAATATGTGATAAGAATCATATATCTTTATGTTTTTTTTTCATACGTAAGTTAAATTTAAGAGTTCAGGCCGCTGTTTATATCAGCTATAGTACAATTTTTCTATTAATATCAAGTACAAATGCATGATGAACGTATTTTTTTTTAACCTTCGAAAGTTAGAATGAATCTTTGATTTCTTGGATCTTGTATATGAAACACCGCAGTGACGTCATGACCGGAAGTTAACATCACATGACCAGCTCTACCATATGACCCAGCGCAAACCGGCTCTGATTTACCAGATGATTCAGTGAACTCTAAGTAGTTCACGCATGACCGTTGGTTATTCTGGTTGTTAAGGTGATTGAAATCAGTTATCGTGATATTCAACTGTTGACCGGGTCTTGCGGAAAATTCCATGGATGCGCTACCACAATGTGATTTTGCTAATATGTCACTTGATACAGATAGTCTTGATTCTATCATTGTTTTTGTATCCGTGCCTCTACATTCGGTTGATTGGACCTGTAATACTAGAAAAGAAAAACACACGTTTTCATTTCAGATGTAATGTTGAGATTTGAGATGTAATTATACATGTATAGTGCATAGCGTTATAAGACAAGATTGTCAAGGACAATGACCCAGCTTTAGTTTTATCTTAGCCTTGAGTTTTTTAAGTACTAGCAAAGGCGTTATTGTTTATTGTATTAATGTCACTCAACAGTTAAGTGTTCATGCAAAAGCTGGTATAAAAGTCATATGTTATCCATTGGTTTCTCCATATAAACAACAATTAATAAAATATTTATGTTTATATCATTATACCATTATTATAAGGAATCAGTGGTACAAGCTGGGATTCGAACACACGACCTTATGACTATGAGTTCGATGCTATACATCTAAGTAACAGGCCCGTATGCGGTATGAATGAACATACACATAATATGCATGAGTACATTGTGACACCACCATTCATATAAAATCAAAGACTTTCAGATAAGATATGACTGTCTTCTATAAGCACCATATGAGAATATTGTTTTTGGCATTTTCTCAAGGAAAAATATTTTTTAGCTGAATCCAGGATCGAACCCACGATCTTTGGATAATGAAGCCGATACTCAACCGACTGAGCTATTCGTTCAGGTGTGTAACAGCTGTGATCCAAACAGTCAATAAGATCACCAGACATAAAAATCAATAATTTGAAGTCAGAATGCATGCCTCAATTAGAAATATGCAGGTACCCATCGTTGGAGTCCATCACCCAACCCAAGAGCCTCCCCATGACCAACCATTCTGCTTGCGGCAGGTTTGGTCGTGTATATATTACACGCCATACG
>LQRL01164255.1:5056-17714 GCA_001703475.1 Hydroides elegans
TAAACAACCTCCAATCGATGCCCAAATTCTGCGCGTATCCATCTCCATAATACACCATCAACTCCTCTCCCCTCCTTATAGGCTTTGTGGTCACATACAGCATCTTCCCAAAACAGTTGACACCCCTGACATTTTCCTCGTCGGGTGTACGGGGACAGTTGACCCAGCGTAGCCAGTTGGAGGTTTCCATTCGGGCACCGTCTATGTAGTGCGTTACTGTGCCGCCGCGGTGTAGGATCCACGAGTAGGCCGTGGTTACTTCGCCTTCGGCGGGGCTGAAGTATTCGCCTTCGTATTCGCCTAGCCAGGTTCCTGTTTTGGTGCGAATATATTTAAGATGAATATATTGAGTGGCGGATCCAGAACATTATGAATCAGATAATAAAAATAAAGTACAGAATATAGAGACGAAGGGGGGGGGGGAGCACCAAGAATTCCACCAATATTCCTTATATAAAAGCTAGCGGGTTCTGCGTATATGATGTGTCACTTTGCCTAAAGTACAGGTTGGGTTCGGGAGTATTTAGTGTTATATCGATATGTACATATAAAGGGCATTTATAGGTACGGATACAACACAAATATATGTGAATTAAGTGTGAAGAAAAAATAGATTGATCTTACCCGACGGAATGGAAGTTGTGGCGTAAGTTCCGTAGCCAGCACCTGTGAAATATTTAAAGCTAACCATATATGAAAGTAAAGCAACGACATACACACAATTCGAATTGATTGATCCTTGGATTGCAAAATATAATTAATATTAAGGATTACATAATAGTCTTCAATATCTTATGTTACGAATATTAAAAAAGATATGAATTGACATTCTGAAGATAGAAAACATGCAATGAATAAGGTGAAATATGGCTGACCTGGGATCGTGCTATTCCTCACTTGTATTTCTGGTGGCACAGTCAGCCACGCTCTTTCTGCGACACCCCATACTGTCTGACGCAAAAATAGTACGAAAATAATTATATATAATACTCTATAATATATAATATACTTTTTAAAAAGACGACATGAATTGTTTAATGGATTTGGCATGATTTTAACAATACATTTTCATTTATAGTTCGGCTAAACAAGCTATGCAATATCATTAAATAGCATTGATCTTATTATTGATATTTTGAGAACCGCAAATATATATTACATATCAGAAGTTTCTTTTTATATATGCAATGTATATATATATATAAACAAAATTAAAACAACTTGCAGACTATGAAACATAAGTAAAAATGTAATACTCACATAGGGCTGATGTATATGCTTGGCTCCAGGTTTTGGGCATTCTTTCTCAGATTCCGAATATTGCGGCCAAGCACCCGGCACGTTGCATTTTTCGGATGCTTCAACATGTTGATTTGCTCCAAAATATGTCAATATGAATATGACACCAGTTAAAGGGATAAATATCATGTCTAGATAATAGTTTATATGTTTCATACAAACACAGACAAAATCCGTTGTTATAGCTTGTAAATACTCTTTGAATTTATATTTTCAAGCGATACAAACATTTAACTTAAAAACTACAACAGCTTTAATTTTCTTGGACGATTGGTAACAGGAATTCATAAAATGAAACAAAAAAATCATGGTCTCATTTTAATCGTTGTTACTGTTCCAAGGATAAAAAATGCCATTTATGATGAGGGATGAATTTTCTTAATACCACTTGATGAAGGTGATTTGTTCTCATTTGTCCCTCATTGATCTTGAAGAAAAGTGATGATGGTTATGCATCATTTCGATTCGCACTCCCTTCAGTAATTATTGCATATTTAGAGTTATCTAATTATCTTTTAAAAATCACCAGGAGATAGAAAAACGAGGGTTAATTCTTGCAGCAGCTCTTCCTTGCTTGCAACTTTTTCCGAATAGAACAACGATTTCTTTTTCGAAATCATTATTTTACTAGAGACACTATAAGATTATGTTTTCAGATATGTCAATCAATGCAGATGTATATTAATTTAGTCTCTGTAAACGAATTTATGAAAGTATAACCTAATCACATTTGATTAGGTTATACATTTCGATGCAAATCAGCGTATTAAGCTTATTTCAAGGATATCGGACCATCGTCCGCTAAACAATAAATCAATAAAAAAATAAATGCCCCTCAGAAAAATCGCCATGTTTGCTATTATTAAAAAAAATACATTCAACAATTAATGATCGCCGGAGATATTTATTGATTTAATATATAAACCCTTAGCTTTTAAATACAAACTACATTTTTAAAGGTATGATAAACATGTCAATTTTACAAAAAGGGGAATTTAAAACATAAACCCATTGTATCATCTCGATTTAAACTCTCATTTTCCGGTTAGAACATAGCTCGCTTGCTGCCAATTTTGAGAATTTAATTCTTGGGTGCTCAATGACGAACCAGGAACCTAAGTCGACAACCCCCTTGAGCCAATTAATTTTGATAAAACCTGACAGAAATGGTAAAATTCCTTGTGCAATTGTGTCAAACATTGGTCAAACATTGGTCCAAAAATAACACATATGTCAAAGGAAAACAGGAGAACAGGGTAATCTATGCATCAAAATCAGAAATAAAAACTGAAAAAAAAATCATTTTTTATTATTTTTCATATGCTTAAACTTAAACGATTAAAATGAAAATTGGCATAAAGCCCGCGTTTTAAAAGCAGAGTATGCTGGAGAAAAATTGGTATAAATGCAAAGAAAATAACGGAGATATTAAAGGTTAAACACGTTCTCAGGTCAGTACGTTGACTATAGTATCTTAATGTTGCGAAATAGGGTTGACATTTTAAATCTTGCCTTTGTGCTAATTACTAGCTAGTTGGGGGCATAATAATAAGAATTTAACACATTTGAAAAAATATACATAATCAGACATTGAGTAGCGATAATCTTAAGAAAACGTTTAAATTGATTAATATGATAATAAAAAGATAGACATCTTATAGATATAATATCTAATGTAGATGAGGATTAAAAATATACTTAAGGACAAAAATGATGCACCATTTATTAATTTTCTATTCTTTAGATAATTCCATTTATTTCGGCCCACTTTTTCTGAAATTTGGCAGGTCAATTTAACGGTCCGCTTAATCCGATGTTAAGCGCCAACATGGTTTGTACGACGTTTGCGCGAAAAACAAAATCGGCTACGAAGAGCCTTCGTTGGTCCCGTACGTGATAACTAAAGACAGCGCTTACAGCTCAAAGGGGCTAAAATCACACCGGATCAGCCTAGCCTGATAAAAAACTGAAACGATGTTATGTTGAGAAACGACTCGCACATTCTACTAAACGAAAATGACGCACGATAGCGGATCTACCGAAGACCGGTAGAGCGATAGCATTACCGATGCATCCAGCCGATTCATGGTTCGCATACCTCAGTATCAGATCAACAGACTGATTACGTGGATGCCAAGACGTATAGGATCACTTTTCGACATATGGGGCACCCATGTAAGCTACAAGTGACCGTCAGTTAGTAAAGGTTTAGAAACTGGAAATCGGAAAATGCAGGAGTGTGTGGTGTTATGTCTATTTATGACAAAGTTGTTCATAACAAGAACATACAATTTTGTGCGAGCATTGTAGACATATAAGTCCATCTTGTGTGAAAATATGAATAAAATCCATCCACTATCTGATTTTATATGATTTTTACTTTTAATGGTGCAGAACTTTTGTCCTTAAGTATATATTTATCAGGCATTTCGAAATTCATTTGATCACTTCATTAGATATTCAAATTATCTTGCATAACCTCGGGTTGTACGAGCAAACTCTTTTTATGTAGCGAAATAAATCTTTGTTTCAACATAAATTAATTGCGATTACATTGCTAACTGATATGTAGCGCCTTTGGAAATAACAGGTGGTGAGGTATATCACCATAACATCAAAGAGAACAAATGACTTGTAATTAAGTTTGAATTTTGCATATGTTTATCCACAATTAATACATGATTTTTTTTGTAGAAAAAATAAATAAAACTTGGAGCTTGCACTTTCATGTACAATGCACATGAACAAAATAGATATGTATAAACTTGGCAAAATTAAGAGACATAATTTTAAGCAGGATTTTTAGCAGGATTCAAACTTCAAAAATGATAACAAAAATGATTACAAACATTTCTTAAATACACACCTTTTTCCGTTTTAGACGCTCGGAAATGAATGTTAAAATCATGTGTTACTCTCAATTTGCGATGTAAACGAAAAAAAGAACGATTTTCATTTATAAATGTAAGCAAATTACCAATTATTATGGACGCTATATCGCTTTGCGAAGTTTGAATAATTGAATAATTTATCTTATTGGGAGAGGGAATGGGTAAAGGGAAAATTACAAGAAACAATTCCAGTAGCTGTTGTTATGTTACTGTATCGTTTATGACAGTGAGCATCAAACGCAAACGTAGTGTATTAATATCTAGGTATAAAATCATCATATTTAATTTATTATAAATGTCAGCTTGCATTCACTTTCAAAATTTAAACACATTTTATTATCTTTTTAATGCATACAATCGTTTCTCATAAAATTATTTTAAAAAATGGTTTCAAAATTCGAACAGAACCAACAGGTTCAGCCCTATGGGCACTAATTTGCATCAACGACTCACCCAAAGCGTATATACTCACCCCATGTCCCATTTTATTTAAAGCCCTACAGCTCAACGCTATACCTTTAATATATGCAGCCACGCTCGAAAAAAAAATGCGCGTAATGTTGAATCGAATGCCTTTTCGATGTCTATGTAGATGAGCGTCATAAAAAATATGAAATCAAATATGATTGGTCTGTTTGCTAACGTAAAAACTGACACCACCTTGTTTTTACAGGCTTCGGTTGACCAAAAAGAGACTTGCTATGTTTTGAATTTTTCATTTTAATGAAAGACTCGGACACTGGAACATATGCACGCGTGAGTGAAAACGACTTTACCATACTTAATACAAATTGTTTATAAATATTTAGTGAAATAATGCATGCACTGTTGGATTAAATGACAAATGGAGGAAATCAAAGAATGATATGGATTTTATATCTACGGAATATCTTAAATCCTTAAATGATAGAATTTGTAATCATAATCATTAAGAAAAGCTTTCCGGATAAAATCTTTGATCTTTGATTAGTAAGGGAATACGAATGTTCTATGATTCAACAGTAATCGTAATGTGTATTATTTTCATCAATATTCTTCCTATTTATTTTCTATATCTATGTAACAAGAAATTATTTTTCAAGGTTATAAAATAATAAGTATAATGTAAGATAAACCCGTTTTAATAAACAGATGTACATATGTACTCGTATCCTAGATAACAGATAGATTTCCGAGGAATATGTGTATCAAATAAAATTAAACATGTAACTCATGGAATTTTTATTAGAAAGAATATCTTTTTTACTTATTTATAGCTATGATAGTCGCATTAGAATGTGACGTCAAACAGGCTTTGGTGCAGCCCTGCTGCTACATATTGTACGTCGGCTTTAAAAGGCTTCAAACAAATAAATTCAACATTTATACCCTCCAACCAAATTTCGGAAGAACTAGAAGAAAAGAAAAAAGAGCTTTAATACAGAAGAAAAATACATATTTTTTAGGTCAATTTTATGTTTAATTTTTAACATTGGATATTCCTGTAGTTGGCTGTGTAATTACATTGTATATTCTAGCGCAATTATATAACCTGAAAAAAAATCAATGCGCATCATTTCAATTGAAAGTCACCTGATATATAAAAAAGACCTAATTATGACACAGGAGTACCCAACGGACCATTTTTCAAAAAGTGTCTAATATTACTTCATTTGACATGAAATGAACTCTTAACTTTTCTTAACCTGATAATTATTTTTATTTATTGAATGATTTTATTCTTAATTTGCCAGCCAGGAACAACGAAATTATTGTGCCAGCAACTTTGCACAGCACTGCCAGCAGAATAAAACATTCACATACTGAAACGTTACTTTTCGGTATAGAATAGAAAAGCTACTTTTTGTGCTTTATTATATAAATCTTCTATAGTCAAGTGCATCTCAGTTATATTTCTATGTCTTATTGTCATTTCTATTTGAAACCGAAGATGGCTTATGCTATGAGAAACATATTTCATATCGGGTTCTATTCTTATAAAATGCCGGGAAAATACAAATAATATGAAATGCAATATTTTATCTTTTCTGTTCTGTGAAAATGCCAGTAAGATAGATATTTGAAAAGAATAGATATTTTACCGAATAAATCGCTGGGTACTCCTGATGACATATCAGTTTCGAATATGCCAAAGGCATTTTATCTAGACGCATGTCTAAAAAGAATGAATAAAATTGCAATGAAACATAGCATTAGTACCGCCATTGTAAAAAATAATCACATGTATAATATATTTTTTCTAAACGAAAATAAAGAAAATACCTTTTTACTTACGCCATAATGAAGAATACCCGTTCAATTCCATACATGATAGTCTAATGAATTCATATTTACGTATACCCTTAGATAGGTAAAATGATCTAAATCTAAAATCGAAATGCAAACCCGGTTATTCACTTTTACAAAATGAAAAAAAAAATGTGATACAGTATGCGCTGTCGTTCATCGATGAACAAATCGTGACGTCACAAACTCTACATGGCGTGTTAGTTGAAAAATTATATGCGACGTCTAAACAAGTCGGGTTTTGTATGCGACGTACCGCGACGTCAACCTCCGCATGGCGTGTAAGTTGATATAGTCCCACAGTGCGCTGCTGTAAGACCAAGATGATAACTCGGGACTATAATGATTTACGCAGAATGCACGAGACTCGCAGCCAGGCGTCATATTAATGATATTCTTAATAGCATCATTGAAACAATTTTATTTGAGATTCACAGAATAAGAATAGTTAATCTAATTTGCTTTCTTTGAAATGTATGAATGCTATGAATTTGTGTGCGTCCTCAAAATTAAGTATAGTTTCTCTTTTCCCGATTCGATAAAAGCGCAATGCAATATAGGAATTCATTTTTCAAATTAATCTTTTATTGTTTAAATGGTGCTATTTGCAAATACATAGGGCATTTTCTTAAAAATCGAAATAAAATATAAAGTCTCTAAACAGTCTTAACCAACTATGAAATTAGATTTTCATCATATCAAATAGTGCCTTGGTCTTCACATGGACTGCTGGACAACGAATCACCCGAACATTTATCACGCCTAGTCACGTGACACAGCTATTCGCGAATGCGCTCTGCGGTCATGATGTCACTATTGACTGCAGGAATGAGACCGATGCATGCAGTCAGTACTGACATCATCCCCGCCCTGTGCATTTTCCAACGAGGTTTATGAGTAAAAAATGACATTCCCTTGCATATAGATTTTAAATACAATGCAGTGTTCCCACAAGGTAGGTTTGCAACTATTTCTAAATAACAGAATAAAATGAATGAATAAACACTTTATGATTTAGTTTGGGGAGGTTGAATGAATATGATTAAAATAGTGTGGAGGATTAGAATTTGCACAAGAAATATATATTCAGATTTTCCTGATATTATGCAACATCATATAATCTATCGAATCCGTTAAGCTCACTCCGCTCGATCACTGCTCAATATCTCTGTTCACTCTGGGTCAAGATATTTTTTTTGTATATCGTAGGATAAATGAATTCATAAATGTGACTATTCATGCGTTTTATCGTGTTTTCTTGTTTTTCAATTTACCTGAATCGCGACATGTAGCAGTATGCGACTCGACATTTCGAAGCAGATATACACCATTAAATTGGTTCGAGAAGCACATTATAAATATTATATATTTTGAGCAATGGCAAAATATAAACGTAGTCGTAGTTAAAGTATAATTTACGAGACATTGTTAAGAAGATGATGGGAGCAGTAAATATCCAAGCAAATATTTTATACACATAAACATGTACATCCTTTAAGTTTTTAATTTATTTTGATGATGGTATGTTGTGTTAAGATTTGACGAGACTTTATTTTACTTTATTTTTGAAAATAAACATATATAGAAAATTCATTATTTAGACAACCGGTCATATTTATTTGAGAAGAGAAGAGGATGTTATGCAGTATATGTTGATTCTGAAATTGAATTCACAATTGTTTTCTTTCTTAAATAGATATTTTATTTATGTTTGTATTGAATTCATAATAACTGTGAAGAAAATAAGGTGACAATATTCAAAGTATTTATCTTTTTTATTGTCCCACAATCGTACAGCGATCTTTTTTATTGTCCTACAATCGTATAACTTTCATCAGTTGTTTGAGCCATGAGATCAGTTTCATTCAGCTGTTACTATCAATAATAATAATGCCATACAAACAATGATAAAATTATGTTCTATTATGTATGGCTTAAATTACCAATCACAACATAAACTTAAAGCAATTTTTAAAGAAGCACGGTTAGAGCAAGCTTAGCAAAATATGCTATGTAATTTACCAATTAAGGGCCTGTTCACACGGGAAGAGACAAGGCGTGGCAAGCGGCAATATACTTATTGTCGCTAGTCCTATAAAAACTATAAAGTTTATTTCCTTGTCGCTTCCCGTGTGAATAGACCTTATAAGACTATTTAACCTGAATCACTATCTGCACACTCTCTTTTTTGATAATTTCATACAAAACGATGTTTATTTCCTTGTCGCTTCCCGTGTGAATAGACCTTATAAGACTATTTAACCTGAATCACTATCTGCACACTCTCTTTTTTGATAATTTCATACAAAACGATGTTTTAAAATATCAAATTGATTTAGATTCAATATTGTTAACCCTTTCACATAATATAGATGAAAATGCAAATGAAAATACGCATAGAGTCTACATTAAAAAAAGCTTTTTAGCGACCACACCATATCAGCATATATAAAATTGAAATGCATATATATCAGCTGCTCATCTCGTAAATATTAATGAGCACAATACACTATACTTTATACACTTTCATGTTAACCATTGTTTCATTTGTCATAATTTGATTTTTGATTTATGTAATCTTTTGATTGTTCAGTACTTAATACATTCAGGCTTTTCTAAAAACTAACTTATCAATAAAATTCAAAATAAAGCGATAAACTTTGTATAATCGTGACTCAAGAACATGGACGGTTGAATCTAATACTGTCAATATTTTTCTTACACAACTTTTATAATATAAGCAAATTACCATTCTTTAAACAAATTGAATTCTAAGACTAAGAACTACATATATGTCTAAAAAATAAATAATGACTAGAAGTTATCGGTATCTATAGACGTAACACATTGTCAAGTTAGATATATTTTTTGGGTTCACATGACATGTTTAAAGATGACCCATAATTATGGCATTTCTAGCACGAAACCAAAATGCCGAATTCTCACACATATCTTTAAACGTAACATACTCCTGTAGGCTTCTGGGCAGACCCGTACCTACCACACGATTGGTCAATCCTTTCCCCATGTGACGCCTTATGGAATCACGTGACATCTCCATGAGCGATTTCGGTTGTGAGGCTTTATCAAGAAGCCACGTCAGCATAGGGTCAGATTGACGCATATTCGTTAAGGCAGTCATACCATCTGGCGTAATTTGATTTTGGTTTTGATTTGACCCAGCATGGTTTTGATTCTGATCACAAGCCGTTATCTGCTTGAGTAAGTCTTGAACTAGTCTCATATTTGACCCAGCCAATGCCAACCAACAAGCAATGTCCACAGCTCCAAGACATAGCGCCAATTCGAATGGTGTCACAAACCGCCTTTTGATGCCATTCGTATACAGACCGGACTGTTCAAAATCCGCATTAATATGAAGCAGTAGACGCAAGGTTTGAATTGATAACGCCGGGTTGGTTTTGCTTTTCACCGCAAAATGCGCAGGCGTATAACCATCGCAGTTCTGTGCATTCGGATTGGCTCCCACATTCAGCAACATATTGGTACACTCCACTTGTCCATAAAGAGCGGCACAGTGCAGTGACGTCATTTTGCGGAATCCCGCTTTGTTGACGTCACAAGCCAGTTTCAGCAATAGTCTCAATACATCTACTTGTCCCAGTAGAACAGCTGACATAATGGGCGTATTTCCCCAGCTGTTTTGAACGTCCGTGCGCGCACCTGCAGCCACAAGGGCGCCGACGCAATTAATATGACCACGTGACACCGCCTCGTAAAGCGGCGTGCGGTGTTCGTGGTCGAGGACATTCACGGAAACGCCCGAACGCATTAAAAGACGAAGGATCTCCAAGTAACCCTTATCAGCCGACATATGCAATGCGCAACGACCGTCTGAATCATAATGCGCTACGTCTATGCCGTGAGCGATGAATACCTTAACACAAGCGACATGGCCGCATTCTACGGTTATATGAAAAGCCGTGCGTTGACTGAATTTCGTCGCATATGGGTCCGCACCTCCCGATAACAGAACATCAATCATGTCACTGTTCCCGGCTTTTGCCGCCATTATAAGTGGTGTTTCAGACTCACCATTGCGCAAATTTGGATTGCAACCCGCATGCAATAACACCGCAGCCGAATCGATATCATTATTGATCGCTGCTAAATGCAGTGCCGAATTGAAACCAGCATCCGTGATATTTATATTGATTAGCGTGGGATTTGTGAGCATAATATTAAGCATGGCACGATGCTGGTATTTCACGGCTAATAACCAACAAGGCGTGTCTTCATCATCGGGTTTATTGACATTTCCACCATGTTGTATGAGTAACTGGACGCATTCGGTGTGCCCGAGACCCGTTGCTATGACGAGGGCCTTGTCGAGGAATTGTCGTTCGGTTGCCATGTGGTTGGCATGGAGACCACGCTGGATGAGGCGCAGATCGTTAAGAGTGGCACCCGCTAGCAACCTGTATAAACAAGTGATTATCATGATAAAATTATGCCTAACTTTAATGTTTAAAATGCCATATTTTGATATCTTATAAGATACAGATTTATCGCATTTATTTTTGTACGACACATGTTTAATTCATTCTGTTAAATAAGGAAACTAGATTTTCTATAACTATGAGAATAAATCATACACGATTTGAAAGTGTGCAACACTTTAGACTCAATATAGAAAAAGAGACGAAATAGCGAGAGCACTTTGGTGAATAATTCAACGACCACTTAAAGGACACATTAAGCTCTCAAAATGAGCATGATTTATGCATGCAAGATGTGATTAATAATGAAGTATATATCGCAAATGCACATGCATTCCACTATCGGTATAATTAAAATGTAAGCAGACTGAAATACAGCTATATATTTATTGTGCACCAATCAATAAATAAATATGCATTTATACATTAACGTTTATATTTGGATAGCGACAAATTGCAATTTTATAGGCATCAATTACTCACCTGGATTTTTGTTCTGTAGTCAGCTCCGTTTTGCTATCGCCGAATTCTGCATTGCATTTTTCATTTTCAGATGTGTCCATAGCGGTTGAACATTCATCCTTTGCATCCAACATGAGCCATTCGTTTTTGCAAGGCTCCATTTCAGAATTTAAGTCATCGGTCTCCATTTTAACATTGGAATTGAAATCCCTAATGAAAACTGTTGCCGTCAATTTCGTTCTGATTTAATAGCTCTTGAGATACATCATTTCCTTATATCCAGATAGCAATGAGTTGATAAAACTGGATGTGTTTAATTTTAAACTGTCATTTTATTAATTTATTGAGACGTTTCAATACATATGATTTTAGCTTAGTTTATAAAGAGCTTGCACTGAATAATGACTTGTTGCTTTATATGAACTCTGCAAGAATATTTCGTTCAAAAGCCGCTGTTCTTAAGCATATTCCATTAAAAAAAGCCGACTGTTCAATATTTTTCCCATTCTATTTACAAAGCCAGCATGTATTTATATGTAAATAGCATATACATACTTTGTATTGACTCTACTTACATTACAATAACACCTCGTGCTCTACTGTTATTATGCGACTGTATTGTGTCTTAATTGTCGCACTGTGAGCTTTCAATACTGTAACTTATCCCTGTATTGACATTGATTACAATACCGACCCTGAATATGGATCGTTATAAAGAAACACATATATACATTTAAGGAGAGCGCGTCTTTAGGCAATCCATATAAAGTAGCACAAAACTGCCTTTAGGACTCTACATTCAACATGCCTCAAATGAGCTGAATATTTTCTATGCATGGAATAAAGATCAGGTTATAATCCATGACTGAGTGGAGGCATTGAGCAAGATAAACGAATAGCAGTTATTCGCACGGACTTGCTATCCACATGTGTATTGATCTTTATGTCTGATAAAGCGACGGTGTTAACTTAAGTTTTAGATGCAATATAGCTATCAGAATTTAAAATATGATATTGATATGTACATATGAACGAATATAACATCAACACAAATAAAACGTCTAATCTGATTTGGGAACATTCAAGTTTATTAGCCAAGGTAATCAAGCAATAATTAGCGTTGCGAAACGGCAGTTAAGAAGCAATTTTACTGAGTGAAAGTACCATATATAAACTTGATTTTAATGACTAAAAATACCACTACTATAACTACATTAAGAATAACAAAATAATGAATTGTTGATAGACAAAGTATATATG
>LQRL01164259.1:0-13754 GCA_001703475.1 Hydroides elegans
ACTTCACACAGTGAACGAATATATATTGCAGATGTGCAACGTCGAGGTTTCAGTTTGATCGATTAAAACATGTCGAAATGACGGGGGTCTTAACTTAGACGAATTTGAGATATTTTGGGATATATATACGCGGCACTTTGGTATGAAGCCTTTGTCCTAGGGTTCTGAAACTGCACACAGTGAACAAATATATATATTGCAAATGTGCAACGTCGAAGTTTCAGTTTAATCAGCCAAAAAATGTTGAAATTACGGGAGTCTGAACATAGACTAATTTGAGATATTTTAAGGGGTATTTGTACGGCGGTCTGAGCATAGAACATAGAGAAAGATTATCGTGACGTTGTGGACAAATATGTTGGGGCAACGGTGTGAACACGACGTTGTGAGAAAGAGGTTGTGAAAAAGACGTTGTGAGCAAGACATTGAAAGAAAGACGTTGAAAGAAAACGTTGTGAGAAAGTCGTCGTGAAAAAGACATTTTGAGGAAGACGTTGTGAGGAAGACGTTGTGGGAAAAATATTTCTTTCGACTGGCTTATTTCAATCCACTTATATTTGTGTTAAAGACCGTTTGGCCTAGGCTGGGGGCTTTGCATCTCTGATGCCTATGTTTATATGAAACCGAGTTTTTGCCTAATTAATACAAATTATAGCTTTTATATGACAATCGAGCTTTGCCGCATTGCGTGTCGATATTATGACAATTTAAAGAGTAAAAGAATAGAAAATAGAATAGAAATTGAATAGATATTGAATTTTATGGGCACGTGACTAATTTCAATCATCTGTCCGTAGTGTAACAAATCAGACTTTTTAACGCAAGATTGGATGTGAATTATTATAGAATCGGCACAATAAAGGGAGAATATCGAAAAAGGGTGATTCTTCATCGTTGGCATGGTTCAATGGTCATGTTATGATTAGCGAGAGAGCGAGCGATCGCAAAAAAGGAGAAAATAAAGAGAAATAAAGTGACATAAAAAGCCGTTACCCAATCAGTAATCGATCCATCAATTGCTGCGCGAAAATAACATTTATTTTCGCGCCTCAGACGTGCAGACGACCAATCGAAGGTCACGTGTCACGCGCAAACGAGATTCACGCGCAAACATGGCGGCGATGACGAGATCTCACGAGGCTAATTGATTGTTTTTGCTTTTTTCTCGCTGCCGATATGGCGTATAAAAGGGGGCTGAAATGATGGATTAGGTTAGCAATCGCGGGTAAAAAAGATAATTCATTGCCTAGCGAGCAAATGAGGGGAAAATCAATTTCAATAATATTCAATTACCAGCAAAAAGGTAAACACACATGAAAATGCTGGCTTGTTGCATCAATGCAAGTAAATGGGCGAAAATGCGGTATATGTGTATCATAATTTGTACAAATGTAACCCTTTTTGGGCGCTGAGTATTACCAAAGACAGGTCGCGTACGTCTTCCATCTGATAACTGTTAATAAATTACAAACATTGTTTTTATCGAACCCATAAGCGTTATCATTTCTCAGAAAGTATCAATAGTTCACGTAAAACTATGTTTTTTTTTTTAATTTGGGGCGGGCTTGATTAAGACTTAATTCACCAGCAAAGATACCCTCTATAATCAGAATCGTCTAGACTCTCGTGATTATAGTCTATGCTCACAAGTTAAAAGCGTCGATACGTCATGACACAGACTATTATAGTGATTGTCATATGGCGACCTCCAACGAAAAAAAAATAACAAAAATGGCGTAAAAATATTTCGCTTCCACAGAAAGCCGTTGAGGGAGTATAATGGTACGGTCATCAAGTTTTATATATTTTCTTTAATTTTTGCAGCGGTTTGAGAAAATTCCACCAGCCGATGACCGCAGCATAAACCATACGTGTTTGCATTAACATCAAGCAAGATTACAACAACATTACACGTATGAGCGATTTCAATTTGTTACTCTATATAGCATAACAATACATCTCATTTAACAGCACAGACCCTGTCTATATTATCATAACCCCAAGTCGCTATCAGTCATACAAACAATCGGTCTCAGGTCCTGGCCACATTCGAGTAATAGACGTTTTTTTTTTTCTTCATAACAAACCTGACTCCCTTGTATTCCTTATGGGAAACCGACAACACGACTAGCTTGCCTTTAAAACGCAACGAACGTTTAGGTAGCGTTTTGCGTTTATCATAAAAACATAACGTTTTTGTTAGGCAGAAAATCTCGAAAAACGCCCCGAAAGTGACCAGGCCCCAAATGCTTTCCCAGGACCCTTTGAAACAAAATCCCAAAAATGGCCGCCAAAACATTGGTGTACCTAATCTTTCTATTCTGTTTTTTTTTTTTTCTTGTTGGACCTAATTTGCTGGAAATATCAGCATCCATGCTCCATGAGGTTCCAAAGCCACCCATCCGTCATTCGCTACAAAGCGTGCGATGCCAAGAAACATTCAATTTTCCGCCTTATTACTAACAATTGTAAGTGCAGCCCGTATGATTGCATCTTGCTACTCCTTTGTGTATTTTTTCTTTCATTTTATACTACAGCTTTTGGCTTTTACTCCTATTTATAGGGGTTTTAATATTAGATTATTGTTTTCTATAGCCGGAGCATGTTTTCCTTTCTTTTTGGTTGTAGAACTACATAATTTTACAGATATAAAATTAAAACTGTTAATTCCCCAAAAAAAACCTTCATTATCTAAAATCGCAGACGAGTGCATCCCTCTAAAGGAACTGCAGGCTATTTTGGACCCGAAATGGCATCTGTTTTGAATATTATCTGCACCATCAGCTAGGACCATTGTTTATATATTTGTTTTCAATTTCTGAATAGTGACCCACGTCAGTTTAAAAATGCAAACTTACCTGTTGTTTATAGTCTTCTTCTTCCTTGATGATGTGAGCAATGAGCAAAGCAAATGCTAGTAGAACCGAGTCTCTATATTTTGTTTCACTTTCGCTTCCAAAGCATCGGAAGTACGTAAAAGACGCTGTAGTCCTCAATATATAAGTATAAGCAGATATATATATATACTATATATATATTTATCTTAACTACATGAAAGTTAAAATTATTTCATATCTGGAATATCAAACACTTAGTCCAAGTCAAAAAATATTTCCAAAAGAGTCGTGCTTTTTATGAACAAAAACTCACTTTTATATCGATAAACATTCAATGCCAATGTTTCGTTCACTCAAAAAGTAATTATAATCCAACTCATTCAACTCTCTATATTAACTCCAATGTCAAGAATGATACATGATGTAACCTGATCCATGCACTATTCATATTCGAACAATATTTTTTCAATTTCGTTTCGATTTTTGCCAATCCAATAGGCACACTTGCGCGTGTCGTCATTAAATATTCTATATGCTCTATATTCATGTCCAATATTCCGTTTCAAAACGCGCCAAATCCGTTCTTTTCAGGTGCTCATATATATGTTTGTGTTTAATTTACAGTTTCGCTTTGATTTATCTCCATTTAATGCAACTTCGACGTGATATTGAATACAGTTCGGACAATATGTAAATAACAAAACCCACGGCATCAGCTTTAAAACATGCGATATTAACGCGTTGTTTGCGCAACTAAGTTGAGCATGATGTAGTTCTACATGGAACAAATTGGAAATGGCATCGGTCAGTAGTGAGTTAACCCCTTATCTGATTTATCAGTGCATCGACGCGACTCCGATTTCACATCGCGTTACATCATTTACCGCCATATGATTCTTTGTTAAGTTTGTACTCGCTGGATCTCTTTGTATCTCGTTTCGGGATCTTTTGGGGAAAAAAGTAGGCTTCTTAATAGTTTCATCCCCTTTTTAATCCCCCAACCACCACACTTCCCATGCATTGAAAACCGATAGCAACTGCAGCTTATCATATTACAAAACATTTCATCAAACTATTCAATTAATCTGCAGTGATCCGCGACTGTAAAAGACTTTTGTCCAGCCCATGTCCAACCGACCAACCCCATCCCCCGAACCCCATCCCTCAACCCCATCATTCAACCCCTCTACCCCCATTTGTCCTGGTCCAGGCATCAAAGCCAACTGATAGACATCCGGTATTTTAATAACAAAGAAGCCGATTGACAATAAATCCGAAACAGCAGTCATCCGAGAAAAAAAAAGATAGAGATCTTAATAGACACGAACGGTTGGAGCAGTTGGTTGTTTTGAAGGCCTGACCAGATTGGGAGCATATTTTCTTTAGCTTATTTCATTTTACTAAAAACAAATTTTTATTTTTTAGTGTTTAAAAAAATCTCAAACGTGTATAACCTCTCGAAAACTGGAATATAAGTGTAATAAAACTTGTATTTTTTTAAAGAGCCCCTATGTATCTGAGCCGTTAAGGAATTTCACCCCACTGAGGTCAGTTAATAAGGACACGAGTGACTGAGTGCAACTGCCCCATCTTCCAGATAACTTACATATGGTATTCTTTTGTACTTTGATAAACCCGTTTTTGATATGATAAGACAGTTTTTATTACAGTGATCTGCAATAAATATTCATGTAGTTACATTTCCGTGTAGATAAGAATTTCAAATTTCGAACTCATGCAAATTGTTTCTACAGGGACGGATACATTTGAGTTTGGAGTTTGGACTCCGAGCCCTATCACATCTGCTGTACCATTTGGGCCCCTTTGGGAAAAGACACTTCGGCCCCTCGTCAAGACGCTTCGGTTCCTCGTGAAAAGACACTTCGGCCCCATAATTGATTATAAACTATAACTAAAGGTCATTTGAAAAATTCTACTTTCAAAGCGATGCACCGAAATAAATGGAATTTCGAAACAAATTTGGTTGACACTCAACTACTTCAAACAAAGTTATCGTAAATCTCGCATATTTTGATCCTTATGAAGAATGCCATTTTGTTTTCAAAACTCATAATTATATTTTTCCTAGACATTTTCCGCCGTGACAAGCAAAATAGCGAATTAGCCATTTTATCCAGTTAAGGTCATTTCCTTTTGAGATGCCTAATGTCGTTAAAGATAAGAATCACTGACAAACTATTAAACCGATAGCATCTTTATTAGCAGTGCAGTTTTAGCCCTTTGTAAGCTAATACTTAGGGCGACAAATGAGTGTGCAAAACAGTGAAAAGTACACTTCGTATATATTTAATCCTTTAGGAGACGTTAGATACAGTTTTACGGCTTTTGCTAATGAGGAATGTGTAATGTGACAGAGAAAAAAAAGAGATATTGGAGTTTCAACTTATTTATACATGTATTTTGTATTGAAACTAGGGCTGTGTCGGATCTGGTATTTTGCTACCCGAACACCCGACCCGATGGGAAGTTCTCAAAACATGATTTCCTTGTCATATTATTTCCATTGATTTATTAGGATATGATATTTTCAATGTTGTAAGATACAATAAAACAGTTACCTTTTTATTTTTCTGAACCTTTTTGGCATATGCCGTCAATTTTGGAAACTTTTTGCCGGAAACTTTTGGACACACAAACGTTATGGCTGGGAACGGTTTGGTTCAAAGCGAAAATGCTTACGCCTTGGACGCGATGTCAATAATCACTTAACATATTTCGATTTTAGTATTTGATCTATTGTTTCATTTCATATTCTATCAAATGAAACTTAATTTCTGATAGGACATGCAATTTTACAAACTGACTCATTTCATTAAGTACGAAAAGTCCGGAACGAACTTCGACTTTTAAATATTCAATTAAGGTAAATGGCATATTATTCTTAAATAAATAATGCAATATTTAACATTATCTATCATAAATTCATGAATAGCTTTAGCGAACTTCTAATTTACACAATATTCGAGTAAAATTAACCTTTATCAATTAATTTCCTTTTATGTATAGCTAAATAGCAGAATATTTAAGCACTTTGATACATATACATCATTTCATGTAATGAAATTATGCATAATCGATTTATATGAAAGAATTGAATGCTTTCATGGAGGTCTATACAATTTAACATACCCCATATCTTTTCTTTGCATAAGAATCCCATTTATCTTAAAAATAAATCAGATTTATAATATCTTTTCAGAGCTAGGATTTGTAGGGTCCTAAATTGCAAACCTAAGACAAAATGAAAACCCGAAGAAGATCCGAAGATGCAAATAATTTCATTTGAATATCTAAGCTAATTTTATGGACACCCGTTTCGCAAATTCGTCGCAAGTCGTGTTTTAAACCAACACAAACAAATCAGTTTTTAACTGCTTTTTTATTTTCACTGATTGAAACAAAGGGATAATCTTCGTGACGAACGCGAATTGAACTTTGTAATCACGACAAATCCATGCTTCATTTGTTAGGCGCATGACACTGCATGCGACCAGAAAATATTAGAAATAATGGAAATAATAGAAAGTTTTGCCACATTGGAAGCTTTTTTGGGCGTTTTTTTTCTAGCAAACCCTGTCTTCCGATATATTCATAATGGGCAACTCAACAACGCAACTCGCATTTGTGTGTGTGTTTTTAAGTTTCCCATAAGGAAAACAATTAAAAACACTGTTCATTAGGAGAAAACAGCTCAAAATGGTTTTAAATGTAGCCAGGACCATAGATTTTTTGACACGGTCTCTATGAGAAAATATTAGTACGTAAGCTAGGGCATATGAATGCCATGGGGGCGCTCATGTCTCTAATCATGATAAATTCGAAACATGGCAATCTATTAGCCACGCGGCTCATCGTTCATGGGGATGAGCCAAAGTGTTGAAGCGAGGATTGAGTTTGGAAAATCAAAACATAACGCAGGCCCAACGGGTTCAATGTGCCCGTTTGGAACTATTAAAAGCCTTCTGGTCGCATGACAAGTGAGAGAGAGTGGGTGAGAGAGAAAGAGAGAGAGAGAGAGAGAGATAGAGAAAGATAGACAGAGGGAGAGAGAGAGAGAGAGAGAGAGAGAGAAAGACAGAATGAGGGATAAAAATCGAAAAATGGTGTGCGAGATCGACAAAATCAGTTTGAGTCCGAGAAAATCAAAGAAACTTACAATTATTTTTCAAATGCATTGTTTCTGTTAAAATCCAATTAATAAATGACTAATTAATTTGTGGCGTTCAACGGGTTCTCCAAATTCAAAATTAATTTCACTATTTAAATTTAGATCGAAAATCACCTTTCTTGATATCTGCTTCTAATAAAAAATTCACATCTTATCACATTCACAACACATGCGTTTCCTTTTTGATTGCCGCACCGTCATCACTTTCATGACATTGTTGTCAGAGAAATTGTGCCAATGATTTCCTTTTCATTCCTTTTCATTCGCGATTTTCTTGTGAAAAGAAGACAAATTCGGGGTTTTAATATTCTAAAACATGATGTATTCAGGTGCTGAAGTGATTCCCATTTTTGATGTTTCTATTCACTGTACATTTTTTTTTTAAATGCGGCACATCATTTGAAAATCAATGGAACACTTGTGTGAATTTAAAAAGAAGATGTAATTCTAAGGTGTGGAAATCACGTTAACAGATGCGGGTATACCGTTTCACGCGGGTATATTTTTTTTATCGATTGTGAACATTTGAATTGGTTAAGTAATTTTATTATAATACCCGGTAATACCGCAAAATGTTTCTTTTAAAATAAGTCGCTAACTATACATGAATTAAAACATAAATTAAAAAAAATGTAAGACCACAATCTGAACAAAAAACGGAAAACATATTTTTATAACAGTTATGTACCCAGGCCAAATAGACTAAGTTAAAGGGAAGGGAGGGGCGGACTGGCAAGATTTAATGCCAAGAAAGACGCGAGTTGGGTCTGAGGTGATAAACTGTTACTTATTATATTCTGTTTACGCATCTCCCATCTATGTCTATACGCTCTTTCAAAAGATCACACTTTATATTGTCTAGAACGGGGGTTTTGCATATCGTGGGCATGGGATGTCTCGCAGTAAATGCCACATGAGTGCAAGGAACCAAAGAACCTTTGATGGAACTATAAGAACGAAAACGGGTCTCATGCAATAGCACGAAGAAAATATTCATAGTTTTCTTAATATGTAGAAGAAAACTTACCTATACTTTATAGATACATCTATAGAGTTTCATAGTGTATTTTATTATAAAAGAAAATGGTCACGAACAAATAAATATTTTAAAATGCGAATGTATAACGAAAAATCATGAACTTTGTTCTTAGGAGAAAAAATACACCTGTTACCTTTATAACTGTTAGTCCCTTTGCAATTCAGAATTCCACCCAGGACACAACTACACAAAGGGCCAGTGGGCGAAAATTTTATTTAAAAGAATAACTAACACGCAACATTAACACACACACATAAAGACAACTACACGATAGAACTCTCATCACAGATAGAAAGACGAGAGGGTGAAAATGTAAGTTTTTCAAAAAATAACATTAGCGTAACAACTATCTAGAAACTCAAGATAATATTGCCTAAGTGTCAATCAAGCGATGATAAAGGCGTCAAAGATAAGACTTGTGAGAGGAGGACGTGGCAATTAGGGAGCTCATTAGTCACAGCCGCCTGTGGCGCATTATCGCACGTTACCTGCGCCATCTGGGATGTGTCACGTGGTTGGGGAATGAAGATGGGCATGGGTTTGGGTATGTTTGATTAAGATGACAGGTTGTGGAACTGCTAGGGCGGGAAGGCGCGGATTATTAGGGGGCACCTATGCCCTCCCCCGTTCGCTCTTATGTGTTTTACTTGAATAAATTGGCGCTACCCCTCCCCCCTCCCAAAACTTTATTAGCGCGACTGGATAAAAATGTTCTTGATCCGCGCCTGACGGGGCAGGTAGGGTGATTGGTGGTGGGGGTTTTGGGTGAGGATGCTTCTTACTTATATTATGATGGTGTTTGTGGTTTATGCTTGTCAAGGAAGACCATATAGTATATATTTCATATGTTACATTATTTTTATTAAATCTCGTTACACCATAAACCTTTGGCTTACCGAACAAAAAAGGTTTATACGACAGGATCGCGAAGAAAACATAAGGAAATAGTGCTTTGAAGTTTTCGGATAAAACCATAATTCATTTAAAATCCTGTAAGTTTTATTGAATTTATACATTGATTTATTCTGCTTGATATAAGCGGGGCGTGCAGGTCTGGCTGGGAGGGGGCGGGCTGAAGGCAGTTCTGAAGGAAGGTCTGAATTATATGATGGGCGTATTCATGGCGGTTATGCCTGCCAACGAAAGACAACATGATATATCTTATAAGTTGCACGCTAATATATAGGTTTCGATGCAGGTTACTATGCAAAAATGAAAAGAAAAATGTGATGCCTGTCAATGAAGAGTACGTGATATAGACGTTTTATGTGTAATTACAACGTAAACAATTCATGTTGAATCCGTGAATATATGAAAGTTGGTAGCGACGCTTTCGCTTTGGTGAAGTTCATTCTAGCCTGGCCCGGTCATATTGAACGATTTTTTTGTCCATAGCAAACCGTGTTTTCCTATGTTTTCCTTTTGAGAAACTCAAAACGTTAGATAAACGCTTGTTGCGTCCGTCCCTCCTTTCTATGAAGTATTAACGCATACCGAACATGTAACCCTAATTTCTTCTTGCTTATTGAGTGCTTTTCTGAACTGATTTCCGTAATATCGCCTCAAGTCAAAATTAAATCATTAGCCGTGTTTTGAGCTTCGTGTGGTGTTTCGTAACTGATTCGAAACCTGTTCTGTTGAAGATACAATTAAGTTTAGTTAACCGATTGTTGAACATGTAAATCGAACAGCAACATTGTGGTTGTTACTTGTTTCCTTTTAAAATATACAGTGTCTAACTCTTCCTGATATTAAACAAGTGTATTTATTTAACTATTTCTACAAATATAAGACTAGAATAAATAAATGAAAATCAACATTTCCTATTCCTTATGAATATGGATGAACTTAATAAAACACAAATATCAACAGAAACTGTGATTAGGAATTTCTCAGAACAACTGAAAATATGTTCAATTTCAACATTTTATTCCACGTATAATTCTATACTCATAAAAACAAAACAAAATATAAAACGGACACTGCCATTTTCAACAAATTACAAATCCGAATTTTAGACAGCGACACAAAATGGCGTGGAAAAACGATAAAAAAGAGCCTATTGTCAAGCCATCGTCAACCTAATACGTTCCGAATGGCAAAAACAGTTCAGTGAAAAGTGAAAGGCTTCGGGCAAAATGGACCAAACAGGGATTAAAAAAGAGCGACATCATGGACTATGCGGGGGAGTTTAAACCTTGTTGTTGTTGTTCTCGTGGCAGGTGCCAGCGCCCGGAAAACACGAAGTCGGTGGTGAGGGAGGATAATCCGCTTTTTTCTTTGAGGTCGACGTACCAGCAAGCTAAAAAGCCCAATATACTAACCGACGAAACCCCAACCCGCCCTCCATCTTATCCCGCCTCCAGCCTTTTCCCCGAACCCATACATAGATATAGTCAGGGTTTTTGGAACCGGAAATTTGGACCTGGGAGGAACTATCGTTTGGGCAATAATTAACCGATAAATAACCGTTTATTATAACCAGCCATTTATCTAATTCTCTATATAATTCGATTTGAAGTTCAAATGCATTAAGGATCTACATATCAAGACGTTATTTATTCAAATTATCGCCATATTTATATTGCCGGTAATTCGAAAAAGCTTAAGCACATATAAAACATGAAATTTAACCACTGAGGAGCTTAACAAAATAATCGAGATGATTTCAATGATCACAAGCACCATTTATAACGATAGAATACTATTATCATGAGTAGACCCTACATTATCTTACAAGGATCGGAATAATTCATAACAATTTTGATCTTGAAATCGACATCTCATGTGCATAAACCGCTATATCAATATCAACCAATCTCCTTCACAGACCCTACTCGTTTATACTTCTGTCACTTCTCCCGACAAGGCCAACACCAATGGTCGAATATATCCAGTTTGCATAATATTATGATAACTAGATTACAACCACATTTCAGCGGCTCCTCCACTTATCAACAACACTGGACATAAGTGAACATAAGTATCCCGCTTTGTAAGATATATTAATCCCTTATTATACAGCACGCGGTTTATAATAGTTATCTTCGCACCTTACCATTATGTGACAATTAACTCACAGTAAGTGAGTATTAAAATGCTGTTCATGTGATTGTGTGATCTTTCGAGTGTTTCGCACTTTGAAGAGTGATGGACATTTCATTCTCCTTCATTTTCAAATCAACCCCCAGTTATCACTCGTAAATAGGTGTCGTTTCACATCTGTCGAAACTCGTCTCCATCCAGCTCCTTTATTTACATTATAGGACCTTAATTGTATTACATCACGTTTAATTTAGAACTTATATGATATAGCTCTATTTGGTAGAAATTATGCCTGAAGAATGCTAACAAGGAATGCTGACCAGAAATAGGATGCCACAATCGCAGGACTTGTGCGTTTCTCGTCCCTTTCCAATGGATCAAGGAGAATCCGAACTTGGAACCTTTATTTTATTATTTTTGATGAAAGTATTTATTCTTTGATTTTTTTTTCGCATAACATCTGGGCAATATCCAGGTACCAGTTATTTTTTCTCTTGTCCAAAAACTTTGTCCTTGCAATTTACCGATTAAATACTAGTAGGCTAATACCCGAAGGACCCTTACCAAAAATATTACTGATCTGAGAAATCGGAAAAAAGTATGCTTAAGCCTGCAGGGCGCGGGCATTACATTTCTTATTTGAAATAAAATTATTGTTTTGTTTTTTCAAACTCTATAGACACGTCGAACCCGGGCAATATCTAGGATGATATTGCTCGGAGCAAGGGAGAATAAAACTAAAAATGTAGAAGCGAGGCAGCTACTAAATTTATTGAAACATAGTTTACCAACAACAGTATGTATGTATAGCATCAATATTTGCGTAAATTTCAAATTTCGAAATAAAACGGTACATCAGGTAAATATCAATTTACTTGTGCCAAAAAAATGAAATCACCATTTTAGGCAATAAAATCAAATCTACGTTAAAAAAGTTTTGTGTCATGGTAAAAAACATGACATTTACATATGAAAGACGATATAATAAACTGGTATATTTTACTCATTTTCATGTAGTTAAAAGTAATATCAGATCTTGAGCAATGTAGAACTTTAAGCACATGCAACAAAAAGCTATGCGTTCTTTAAGAAAGCCATGCATAAGCGAAAGCGTTACTTGATTACATTATGCGCTCTTTGAGTAGGTTATATTGTGAATATGCACACTTGTAAGTTTTTTACGGTAAAGTATAGGAAACGCCATATTCTTTAGATAGCAACATATAATCGAAAAGTTCACGGGCTGCAAACATATTTCGCCGCAATCGTTAGGCAGTTAAAACCTGAACTGCATCGAAGTTGTTCAAGTTCAATCACATTTTGCATTTTTTTAGGAATTCACAACTTCACGGAATTTAGTTTTCCAACACAATACCATGACATTTTCAAGGCTTAAGAATGATGATAATTCTATCAATATCATAGTAACAAATAAATTGACAAAAGGGTATTGTTTTGAACTAAGTTACCCCAATGTGCATGAGATTATGAATGTCTTGCGTATCAAATACTTGACATAATGGCAAGAATATATCAACATTTCGGATGAAATGCATCAGTAAAATGTATACATAATATGGAGTAAATAAAATATATATGAAATTATATTTCAAAGCATATAATGATTAACCAGTTGCATGTATATGTGATTGGATACAATACTGGAATATATAAGGTGATGCTTTTTATGAGTACGGGTTCTTATAGAACAATAACAAAAATATCAGATCTTTGAATTGACCGGTATGCCAAAAGAAATATGGAAACAAAAAAAAAAAGATTGGCATTTAGTTAAGCAATAATATAGCATCTACTGAATACATTAACATTAGTCATAAACAAGAGTATGTTCTTATATATACATACAGAATCAATGTAAAATACATTTCAAATAAACTTGATTGAATTTGAAGAAATCCATCCAAAACATGTTTACATTAACTGTATAACATTTTTTAAAAATCATTCCTTGCTTCAAAATTACGTAACAGCGTACATAGTAAAACAACTAAAGTAAATCGATTAACCAGGTTGTCAGGATTAGTTCCTCAGTTTTAACATTGGGTTCAGAACTGTTAGTTTTAAGCTACTTAAGAACGGCAAACAAATTTGATTTTAACATGCGAGTACAGGGTCCGTAGCGAAAATCGAGATTGAAATTCAAGTATATTCAAGTATATTCAAGGATTTTCAAGAAAATGTTCAAGGATTTTCAAGGAAAATTTTAGTATTTTCAAGGATCAAAATATTCATTTTCCAGAGGTTTTAAAAAACAAAAAGTAATTCTAAGATGAATTGAAACATTTTTACCTGTTTATATACTTATTTTGAAATACTCATGTGCAAAAAACTCAATGGCACCATACCAAAAGTAACAATTTATATTCAAAATCCCAACCTTTAACCAAACATTTAAAACATGGAAAAACGATTCCCTGAGTAAAGTTACAATACCTACGTTTCACATATCTGTTAAACAAAGATGCTAACACAACTGCGTATCAGTGAACTAGAAACTGATGATTGTATTGCAAAGTTAATATTTTGTCTGAACATTCACAAAATCTCTATTGTTTTATTGCAGGGAGCTAAATTCGATTAATTTTGCGGAGGCCCTTGGGCCCCCGCCTTTTAAAACCAGGAA